>JACEFZ010015921.1:0-2500 GCA_014155875.1 Cepaea nemoralis
TTTTCTAATGGTGGTCAAATCACATGTGTTTGCATTCTCTGCCACGGGCGGCTTTATTGTAAATAGGAACAAGAGGTCATTAGTAGCCAGTATGAAGTAAGGAGCACCGTTTAATTTCAACAGTTTCTATAGCTCTGTTTGATTGCTTACTCTTCTTATAGTCTATGCCATGTGTCGTTCGTGCTCACTCCTGTCCACAACCTTCTGCCTCTTGCACAGTCAGCCATTTCTGATACTGACGTTCCTCCATGCCTTGTTGTCAACTCGAACATTCGCGGAAAATAATGCTACGTCTTCGAGGGATTGAATCCGGACCAATATCTTTGTAAACAACATCTCTAACTGATACACCACATCTGCTCTTTGTTGAGGCGTGGGATATCAAAATAACATCACGGTCCGACCATGGGACATCTATGTCAATTACAATCCCTTGCTTCGCACACAGACTCATGTCCCTTGCCTATTTGTGTTGATGAGCTGAGTTCATTTGTCCCGCGGTACGCATTTAACAGTGTGACACTTGAGACCACATACCAAGAGACATTTGGATCCACATATCAAGAGACACGTGGATTCACATATCATGGGACACTTGGACTCCACATAACGAGGGACACTTGGATCCACATAACTCACCTATACTTGGATCCACATATCAAGGGACAATTGGATCCACATATCGAGGACACTTAGATCCACGTATCAAGGAACACTTGAGTCTCAAATATCAATGGGCACTTGGATCCACATATCAAAGGACACGTGGATCCACATAAATCGTCTACATTTGGATCCGCATTTCAAGGGAGTCTTTAATTCACATATTACAGGACAACGTCAGGGACACTTGATAAAACATATTACAGGACACATATGCCATTAGATTAATAACAAGCACTTAATAACCAAGTGGAAATAACAGCATCGATGCCAACAAGATGCATATTACCTGCTCAGCAGAGAAGTACGCGTTACAATTGTCAAACTCCGGACAGGGCACAAACAGACTGGAATGCTACACATTTAGAAAAACCAAAGATAGGAGACACTGATGCATGTAACCGTAGAACTAGTAACACTTGCAAAATTTGCTGTAGGAGTGTCCAACATATGCTGAACATAAACAATTATTTCGCCCTACACAAGCTCCATTTTTATGGAGCTGTCAACAATTTCAAATTGACTGCGACTGTCTTTGGATTAGTTCATATTTGTGCCTAAAGGTAAACGAAGAAGAAGAAGAAGAAGAAGAAGAGGAGGAGGAGGAAGAGGAGGAGGAGTAAGAGGAGGTGGAGAAGGAGGAGGAGACAACGAAAAAACTTGTTCCGGTTACACTATAATGTGGTAAAAACGACCACTTTACATTCCATTATTTAAAACAATAACTTCTTAGATGTCCTGGTCAATACTTGTTTGTGTTAGAATCTTCCGTGACACCTGCGCTCTCCCGTGCAGCACCCTATCTCACGCGGCACTATTTGGGACCGATTCTTGAACACGAAGAATATCGTACCTCTAAAGCTTTTGTTTTATTTTCCTGATTTCTGTAAACACTTGCTTATATCTTTGTCCTCGAAAGCGGGAAATTGCTTTATCCCTTACGGCAAATTCCCGGTCAACAGGGCCCGTTTGTATGCTTCTTTTTATCTGTGTTTGCATTCACAGATGGAGTCTATTTCAGTTCATCCCTTGAAGCGATCTCGAACAAGCCCTTTCACATGTTTCAAGCTGGGTTTTGGTTCCTGATTTCTTTACTGGTTTTGTTTTGTAATCTTCAGATCTATATAGTTTTTCTTCTTGCGAGCACAGTAATCTTCAACATTAGGTGGCTATTGAACGTACCAGGCTTTAAATGCAGCAGGCAACATAAAATTATGGGTATTAGTGGCAATTATGCTGGCCCCTTTTCCCATCTTAACATATGAAAATTTAGATTATTATATTGTGTTTTTAAAAAAAAGGTATAATAACTACATTCCATGACTGATCAGAGAATTCGTGCGGTAAATGTTCGTCTACAAGGGATGCAATTGAAAACATGGTCATTTCCCCATCACGTATCATCTGACGTCTCACAAAACTCAACGTGTACGTTATCTGCAGTGATTTTCTCGTTTGTCTTTATTCCATTTCTGATATGTGCCCTCATAAAACACGATCAGCTGCGACTTGCTCTGGAAGTGCAATTATAGAAGACAAAGAAAGTAGTAAAAAAATAGAGTCAATATAATTTGCAATATGAAGATTACTTGCCGTGGGTATGCAGTGCTTTATATATGTGACTTTCGTTTTAAACTCTGACAGACTGTATTTCGTCCATACATCATAATTTTACCCTCCCATTTATATCCTTACCTAGAAGTGGCTCGCCTGGCTTCAACCCTCTTTTTCCAGTTCGTTCCTTCACGGAGCCGCGTAGTCTAGTGACCAGACATTCCCATAATGCCTCGGGGTCATGTGTTCGATACACATCGACTCGAATTCGAATTTTTGTTAA
>JACEFZ010015921.1:7500-13231 GCA_014155875.1 Cepaea nemoralis
GGACACTCCTACAGCAAATTTTGCAAGTGTACTAGTTCTACGGTTACATGCATCAGTGTCTCCTATCTTTGGTTTTCTAAATGTGTAGCATTCCAGTCTGTTGTGCCCTGTCCGGAGTTTGACAATTGTAACGCGTACTTCTCTGCTGAGCAGGTAATATGCATCTTGTGGCATCGATGCTGTTATTTCCACTTGGTTATTTAAGTGCTTGTTATTAATCTAATGGCATATGTGTCCTGTAATATGTTTTATCAAGTGTCCCTGACGTTGTCCTGTAATATGTGAATTAAAGACTCCCTTGAAATGCGGATCCAAATGTAGACGATTTATGTGGATCCACGTGTCCTTTGATATGTGGATCCAAGTGCCCATTGATATTTGGACTCAAGTGTTCCTTGATACGTGGATCTAAGTGTCCCTCGATATGTGGATCCAATTGTCCCTTGATATGTGGATCCAAGTATAGGTGAGTTATGTGGATCCAAGTGTCCCTCGTTATGTGGAGTCAAGTGTCCCATGATATGTGAATCCACGTGTCTCTTGATATGTGGATCCAAATGTCTCTTGGTATGTGGTCTCAAGTGTCACACTGTTAAATGCGTACCGCGGGACAAATGAACTCAGCTCATCAACACAAATAGGCAAGGACATGAGTCTGTGTGCGAAGCCAGGGATTGTAATTGACATAGATGTCCCATGGTCGGACCGTGATGTTATTTTGATATCCCACGCCTCAACAAAGAGCAGATGTGGTGTATCAGTTAGAGATGTTGTTTACAAAGATATTGGTCCGGATTCAATCCCTCGAAGACGTAGCATTATTTTCCGCGAATGTTCGAGTTTGACAACAAGGCATGGAGGAACGTCAGTATCAGAAATGGCTGACTGTGCAAGAGGCAGAAGGTTGTGGACAGGAGTGAGCACGAACGACACATGGCATAGACTATAAGAAGAGTAAGCAATCAAACAGAGCTATAGAACTGTTGAAATCTAAACGGTGCTCCTTACTTCATACTGGCTACTAATGACCTCTTGTTCCTATTTACAATAAAGCCGCCGTGGCAGAGAATGCAAACACATGTGATTTGACCACCATTAGATTTATTCACTTAAACGGTGACGATAGACTTTGGACATAGAAAATGACACCACAACGCGTTCGCTGACTGTGAACACAAGCATAGTTTATGCTATTACTTGGGAGTGTACTGGCTTGATTTGTGCGTGTGGATTAGCTTTCCCAATTGCCATTGACCGTAAAATAAACAACTCCGACGAAGGTAAAGCAAGTCTTGAGAACTTTCTGAGAGATGTCGACGAAAAAAGCAACTGTCTGTCGCATGATTGCGCACTCCGTCTTGTTCACTGCTGCACATCACAATTTCAAAACACACTTCTCACTAAAGGTTTGCACTAGGGAGAATTGGAATGCTAGGAATGTAGCGTCAACATTATTAATAGCTGTGACACCCAATGATGGACAGATCATGTGGTCTAAGCCCGTTCTGTTCATTGGTTAACCTAGAATAATCGCGTCGCCCGCGAAATGTCGACGCTAAATTTCAGCACATGCAGAGCGACCGGCAAAGCATCCAAATGTGGTTTAGGTCTCTGTATGTCCCTCATCCTGATTCAGAAGGAAAGCTTCAGACGAAATTATGCCTGAGTTTGTTTATTTCTGAGTCAGGTAAAGCTTTAAGTATGAGAGTGTGTGTGTGTAAGTTCCGGCACGAATATATATATTTATTCTTCTATTAGAAGATAGAAACCAACTTTCAACCAGTCCCAAGATGGCGACTCTCTGCCAGCGCTGATGTAGACATCTGACGCCCTCTTTCTTTCGTTAGCAGAAGAGTTGATGTACAATCACTATGTCTGAAGCTGTGAAAAGAGGCTCAATTATGCCCAGACTGTTTCCTATTCTTGAGTCTAAATCCCACTGGCTGTCTGACTGCGTTCAGAGCAGGTTTAGTACAAGATAAACTATGATCTGTGTGCTAGGTGTCGCCTTAGTTGCAATCCACAGCGAACCGCCAACACACGCGAATGTGAGAAGGAGGAATGAAAGACTCTACCTCTTATCTTATATGTTCGTGGCGTGAAGACAGAATGTGTGTGTAACTGTTTAGCATCCATGACTGGTCCAGCATTTATACTGCTGTGATTTATTCGAACAAGCATTTAGCACTCTGACGAACAACAGTCCAGCTAACAGCCCAACACCGGCACTCAAGTGAACGAATAAAAGAAGAATGGTGTTAGTTTGAGAGAATGAGTACAATGTGGTGTCTCATCTTTCTTTCACTCTGTATATATATGTGTGTTATTGAATGATTGGCAGTGTAAATCCTCATAAGGAACATTTCACATAGACCTCCACATTCATACCAATTATATGTTACTTATATTAACTTTAGAGTGAAATATTTAATGTATGTTTCTTTACATTATTACTTTGACGCAACATGTGGAATGTAGTTGATTAAACCATCACCCTGTTTAACGGAGTAAGTAAAGGACATAATATGCTTTCATGCATAAGCACTTCTAAACTGTCAGGGGGAAATATCACCCCAGTGTCAGAAGAAGTAAGTAAAGGAAATGACAGAAGAGGTGAGAGGGTATAAACAGGAAAGTATCCAGGCAGACTAAAGCAATGGTGGCAGCACTGATTGGTAACATGAGTTAATATGTATGAGATGAACAATCATCCTATTCTGTTCCATTACTATGTAGGGATCAGATATGCTGGGTACATCTCATCATTTACTCTCCATCATTCTTTTCTAGCCTTGTCAGTCACTGTGTCTGTGTCCTCTGTGAGAACAACAGCCAACAGGCCACTAGGTACAAGTGCAGTGAAAAGAAAGCTTGCCCAATATAATTGCTGATGTCTAATGCCAGTACAAGGAGACACACTGTAGCTCTTAACTTGTAGGTACTTCCTGAATCTGCTTCAAAACCCTTTTCATTCTTGTCCACTGGAGAATCATCATCCTTTGGCTAGATATAAATGTGTTCACCATATTTATCCACCTCAGGTGAGGATGGCGGTGTTCGCAGATTGTCATGATCCAGAGGTGCAGAACATTGCCCAATAATGTACAATGGCTGTCAACCTAGAGCAGATCTGTAATATAAAGGTGCAACAGGAATCTGTGGCCAGGACCAAGAATATTCAATGAGTCCCCACTGAACTGTGCCCAAACCGGATCTGTGTTTCATGAGTGATATGGTGATTGACTATATCTGAAGTGTAGAAACAGTGCTAAGATCATTAGGATCAATTTTATACCTCAATGCAAATTACTTACAAATATGGCAGAAGTTTGGCAACATTTCATCGCTGCTATACTTTGATTTTACTCAGTGAAACTTTATACTTGTGAGAACAATCAATAACTTTCAGGAACAGAGAGTAGTCATGAACTCCTCTGATTCATACAGTGTGTAGAGACTGTTTAGACTATTTGTTTTACAAATCCTTGAGAAATGTTCCAGTACCATCTGGGGTATTTATTACAGAAACAATAGCAGGCTAACTGATGGGAAGGCTTAGTGGCCAAATGATTGAAATCATCTCTGAACATGAGAGTTCTTATTTCTAATGTTGAATATGAACATTATCTCAATGTCTTGATGTATTTCATATATGTCATAATGCATCACTGGTTACTTCCACAGGTTTTTATTTTGATTAATAAACCAAATTAACTGTTCCTGCATTCTTCTGTCAAGTCCATTGTGGTGTAGCAAAACATTTTATTATCTATGTGTTTAGTTAGGAAACTACTTCACATAAAGGTAGTATCTGGAACTACAGGTGACTGGGTAAACTCTAATAGACAGCTAAATTCTGTTCTATTGTAATCTCCCAGGTTCCAGGTTACTCAGAAAAGGGAACTTTAAATTTTGTTAATTCCTGTGACCATTTCACCTAAAAGGGAAAATGATCATAGGTGGGGGACTCTCGAGCTAATTAAGTTTCTCCTTTTCGGGAAGGAAGATTTTGGAGGGAAGAAATTAATTTTCCTGGGGAAACCCCTAGATTTCCAGAGCTATTATGGGACACTTTGGCTTCCAAAGACCCATCCCCTCCAAATGAAATCAGTCCCATCCTCATAGCGATACTTCATTGTGGGGTAAGTCGAGGTGGGTACTGCTTCCAACTCCCAATATGTCACATTTACTGGGAGCTCGTCCGGGATTTGAACCCGGGACCTCTCGCAACCATACAACATTTATTGTTGGTACCACATAGTGGGTTAATTTTGTTCACACCACAATTGCTTGAAATATGTGAATATTTTCTTTCAGGTTTTTAAGGTGAAACAGGAACTCTACATCTTTTGCGGAACTTTATTTACAATTTTAAGGACCGCATTTGCAAGGCTACTAGGTGGACTTTGTGTAATTCAAGATTCAGAACCACTGATTAGAAATCACTTTAGGTCTTATGTTACCAGGTGTAGATCAGAGGGGTAAATCAGCATCTTTATTGTCTAGTGAGGTTGACTTCGGGTGTTTGGTGTTTTTCTCTCAATAGTCGAAAACTTCAGATTTCGTGCAAGATTTTCCTGCAACATTACATTGTTGATTTGTTGTTTGTATTTCGCCATTGCATGCTTTGTACCGTTTCAGATACAGGGGTCTTCCTATCTGAATAAGACAGAGGCGACACTTAGTATTTTTTTCAAATATTTGGGAAAGATCTAAAATTTAGCATGGCGGAAACAGCTTTACTACGGAAACAATATGTCGATGTAGGCAAATCATGTGGGTTAAAGGGTCCTGAGCTCGCGAAGTACGTCTCTGACGAATTCGATAGACATGAGCGTTTACAGGCTGAGATAACCCAGAAGGAAAAAGACAGCGAGGCTGAAATAATTCAGAAGGAAAAAGACAGAGAGGCTGAAATAATTCAGAAAGAGAGAGAAAACCGGATAGCGTTAGAGTTGGAGGATAGAAAGCTGCAGGCTGAGATGGAAAATAGAGAAAGGGAAAGACAACATCAGTTAGAGATTAGGCGCATGGATAATGAGTTGGAGAGGAGTAGACTGGAGAGTGGTGTTCCTACCACCCCCTCCATTTCCACACGCAAGCCAACTACAGATATACAGACAGAGGAAAACTACCATCACACTGGAGCGATGGCATTTCCTTTAGAACCATATAATGAGAACGCTGAAGGGATTGATCACTATCTTTCCAGGTTCGAACTTATGTGTTCTAAATGTGGGCTTGATGAATCTAAATGGTCGGTGAAACTATCCCAGGGTTTGAGAACTACTGCTTTTGAAATTTTCTCTAGACTTAGTCTTGAGGAACGACAGGATTACGGTGTTCTCAAAAGAGCTTTACTAACTCGCTTCGAAGTCGATTCTGATAACTATAAAAGGAAATTCAGATCAGCTAAGAAGGATCCTGGGGAAAGTTACGGCCAATGGGTTGAAAGATTAAAATCCTACCTGCACAAATGGGCAGAGATGGGGAAGTTTGAAGAAACATTTGAAGGACTCCGAGAGATGATATTGATTGACCAATTAAGGGATAAAATGTCATCAGAACTTCAAGCGTTCTTAACACAGAATGGAGCTGATAGACTTGAGGAAATTATTCTTTTGGCAGAGAGATGGGAGAAATCTCAAAAGGAGGTGGGAAGTAAGAGTCGGATGACCAAAGCTTCTCCTCCAGACAAATCACTCAAGACCAAAGAAAATGAACCCAAAAA
>JACEFZ010015922.1:0-11696 GCA_014155875.1 Cepaea nemoralis
GGACCGGGTCGGCTAGTTTATATATAAAAAAGGATGTGTGGTGTGTATGTCCTTTAGCTTTGCGAACGGTCCATCCGATGAGATGAAATTTTCTACACGTCTTCCTCTCATTCCCGCGCTGCCAACTGTGAAAAATCGCTACTTTCTTTATAGTATATAATTTTTCATTTTTAATTATAATTTCTATATAGCAAGGGGACTTAACTCTAGAAAAGTTATTTCAAGGGGCATAACTTTTAATAACTTTTCTGTATACCTTATAGTAATATTGTTGTACTCCTACTCTCTCCTCCTTCTCTTCCCTCTTACTCCTGCATCCTCCCCATCCTCCCTCCTCCTCCCTCCTCCTCATCCTTTATCCTCCCTTCTCATCCTCCCTCCTCATCCTCCCTCATCCTCCTCCTCCCTTTACCTCCTCTCTCCTCTTCCCTCTTCCTTCTCCTCCCTCCTCATCGTCCCTCCTCCTCCTCCCCCTCCTTCTTCTCCCTCCTCATCCTCCCTCCTCCTTCTCTCTCTTCCTCCTCCCTCCTCCCTCCTCCTCCCTTCTCTACCTCTTCTCTCCACCCTCCTCCTCCTCCCTCCTCCTCCTCTTCCTCCTCCATTTCCCTACTCCCCCTCCTCATTCTCCATCCTCCTTCCTCTCTCTCCCTCCTCCTTCTCCATCTTCCTCCTTCATCCTCCTCCCTCCACCTCCTCTGTCCACTTTCTCCCTCCTCCTACTCCTCCCTCCTCCTCCTCCCCCTCTTCCTCCTCCCTAATCCTCTCCCTCCCTTCTCCCTCCTCCTCCCTCTTCCTCCTCCTCCTTCTCCCTCCCCCTCCCTCTTCCTCCTCCCTCCCTCCTCCCCCTTCCTCCTCCCTCCTCCTCCCTCTACCTCCTCCTCCCTCTACATCCTCCTCCTCCCTCCTCCTCCTCCCTCATCCTCCCTCCTCCTCCTCCCCCTTATATGGGAACGAGAACCGGAGCAGGGGCCGAATATGAATTAAATGAGACAGACAGATAGTCGGGAACGGGAACTTATATGACTACTTATATGAATTAAATGAGATGCTCCCCACAAGGGACTGGGCGAAGCCGGGCCGGGTCAGCTTGTGTTTCATAAAAACGAGGGGCAGACTGAAAAAATCATATTAATAAGCTGGGTGTATCATGGCAGGTGTGGAGAGAGAAATGACCAGGTGTGAAGAGATGAGAGAGAGAGATGTGAGAGAGAGAGAGAGAAGTGAGAGAGAGAGAGACAGAGAGAGACAGACAGGTGTGAAGAGAGAAATGGTATGTGTTTATAATGAAATGGCATGTGTTTATAATGAAATGGCAGGTGCGGAGAGAGAAATGGCAGGTGTGGAGACAGGAATGGCTGGTGTGGAGAGAGAAATGGCAGGTGTGGAGAGAGAAATGGCAGGTGTAGAGAGAGAAATGGCAGGTGCGGAGAGAGAAATGGCAGGTGCGGAAACAAGAATGGCTGGTGTGGAGAGAGAAATGGCAGGTGTGGAGAGAGAAATGGCAGGTGTGGAGAGAGAAATGGCAGGTGTGGAGACAGAAATGGCAGGTGCGGAAACAAGAATGGCTAGTGTGGAGAGAGAAATGGCAGGTGTGGAGAGAGAAATGGCAGGTGCGGAGACAGAAATGGCAGGTGTGGAGAGAGAGAAGGCAGGTGTGAAGAGAGTGGGAGATGTCAAGTGATGAGAGAGATAGGGCAGTTATGGAGAGAAAGATGGCAGTTATGGAGAAAGAGAGGGCAGATGTGGAGAGAGAGGGCAGATGTGGAGAGAGAGAGGGCATGTCTGGAGAGAGAGAGAGGGCAGATGTGGAGAGAAAGAGAGGGCAGGTGTGGAGAGAGAGAGGGGGCGGTTGTGGAGAGAGAGGGGGCATTTGTGGAGAGAGAGGGCAGATGTGGAGAGAGAGAGGGCAGGTGTGGAGAGAGAGAGAGGGCAGGTGTGGAGAGAGAGGGCAGGTGTGGAGAGAGAGAGAGAGGGCAGGTGTGGAGAGAGAGAGGGCAGATATGGAGAGAGAGAGGGCAGGTGTGAAGAGAGAGGGCAGAGCTGGAGAAAGAGAGAGCAGGTGTGGAGAGAGAGAGGGCAGTTGCGGAGATAGAGAGGGCAGATGTGGAGAGCGAGAGAGGGCAGATGTGGAGAGAGAGAGAGGGCAGGTGTGGAGAGAGAGGGCAGATGTGGAGAGAGAAGGCAGGTGTGGAGAGAGAGAGAGGGCAGAGCTGGAGAAAGAGAGAGCAGGTGTGGAGAGAGAGAGAGCAGTTGCGGAGATAGAGAGGGCAGATGTGGAGAGCGAGAGAGGGCAGATGTGGAGAGAGAAAACAAATGTAGAGAGAGAGAGGGCAGGTGTGTAGAGAAAGAGGTCAAGTGTAGAGAGCGAGCGCAGTTGTGGGGAAAGAGATGACAGGTGTGGAGAGAGAGAGGGGGCAGGTGTGGAGAGAGAGAGGGCAGGTTTGGAGAGAGAGGGCAGATGTGGAGAGAAAGGGCAGGTGTGGAGAGAGACAGGGCAGATGTGGAGAGAGACAGGGCAGGTGTGGAGAGAGAAGGGGAAGGTATGGAGAGAGAGGAGACAGATGTGGAGAGATAGGACAGATAAGGAGAGAGAGGGTAAGTCTGGAGAGAGAGAGGGCAGGTGTGGAGATCGAGAGGTAGATATATAGAGGGCAGGTGTGGAGAGAGAGGGCAGGTGTGTAGAGAGAGAGGGCAGATGTAGAGAGAGAGGGCAGATGGTTCGAGAGAGAGGGCAGATGTGGAAAGACAGAGGGCAGGTGTGGAGAGAGAGAAAGTCCAAGTGTGGAGAGCGAGAGAGAGAGAGAGAGAGAGAGAGAGAGAGAGAGAGAGAGAGAGAGAGAGAGAGAGAGAGAGAGAGAGAGAGACATATCAGGTGTAGACTGTAGAAACAGCAATAACTCAAGTGATTCGGCTTGGCTGTGACTATCTGGAGGAATGGGAACACGATCTAAGTCAACACAATCATGGCATCTTATCTTGTTCCTCGTGTATTTTCGGGTTGGAGGTGAAGCAGAAACAACGAGAGACTGCCTGTTAGTCGACTTCATATACCCCATGTTGAAGGACTCTGCCATTATATTGTTGCCATATATGATGCTCAAGATGGCCCATGAAGAGACATAGCTACGGTCTACTTTAGTTCCCATGACGATCCCGCTGAATTGACTAAAATACTGGTCATTAAATTCAAATAATTTGAGAGTGAGAACCAGTTCTGCCAGACGTAAAATGGGGTCAGGGGCAATGGTAGGCTTTTGGCGTTTATTCTGAAAGAACTTTAAAGCTAAGAGGTCATCACTGTGTACAATGGGGGTGTTCGAAGAGGCCACATCCAAGGTGGAGACATAACGTGAAAGTAATAGATTGGAACGTCGCTGGTGTCCTTCAGGCATGGAGGGAGATCAACCACCAGCGATAATCATGTGCTGTCTAAGAGCTCGCATATACACGCGCTGGGGCATGCACAAGCTGATACAATAGCTCTGTCTGCATTATACGGTGTATGTATTTTCGGCAACGTATAAAACGTCGGTTTTCACAAACAGCTGTACTGAATGTATACTTGCCCGATGGGTGAAGTACAAGGACTTGGTTGATGGGTAAAGTACAAGGACTTGGCAGATGGGTGAAGTACACGGACTTGACTGATGGGTGAAGAACACGGACTTGGATGATGGGTAAAGTACAATGATTTGGCTAATGGGTGAAGCACACGGACTTGACTGATGGGTGAAGTACACGGACTTGGATGATGGGTAAAGTACAAGTATTTGGCTGATGGGTGAAGTACATGAAGTACACAGATTTGATTGATGGGTGAATTATGTGTGTGTAACTAGATAAATCCTTCAAGCTAAAATACACACATCTTCGCAATTGTCTACTGCGGTAATTTTAAACTGACTAGGATGTCTTTCTGTTTGCACAAAACTGGCCTATGTAGATTTACCATTATGACTTCTGCAAATTTTAACAAGCGACTATTCTGTGTGTTAAACAAAATTCGAAAGGCACTGTCTCTATCAATCACATGCCACTTTCCAACACATGAACAGCAATTGATGAAGCTGGAAGTTTCCGGTGTGTCGGCCTCCCTAGGCTCTCATCGTGTGTGTGTGTGTGTGTGTGTGTGTGTGTGTGTGTGTGTGTGTGTGTGTGTGTGTGTGTGTGTGTGTGTGTGTGTGTGTGTGTGTGTGTGTGTGTGTGTGTGTGTGTGTGTGTGTGTGTGTGTGTGTGTGTGTGTGTGTGTGTGGGTAGTATCTTGTCAATCCAATTAGGTCAAGATGTGCCATGAAGATATCCGCTAGAATAGGACGGTGTTATATCTAGATAGTAATTTTAGATATTGAGAATTTACATATTGCCTCTGATTTTCTATACTCAACCTGCTGACTCACCTTCTTAAAATATGGCCAAAAGGGGTGAAGGAATGGGCTTATCTGGTCAAGCACTGTCATAGTATACACAGGGGGTGGAAAGAGAGGTTCGTCAGGCATAAAGAGAAGATAAAAAGGCAGAGGTAGAGTTAAAAAAGATGGAGTTGGAGAACAAGAGATTGGAAGCCGAACAGGCCATTAAGAGATTAGAAGCGGAACAAGAGTCTCAAAAAAGAGAACATGAATACCGCATGCGAGAGCTTGAGCTCAAGACACAAACTAAGGGAGAAACTGATGGGGCAGAAGGAGGACCATCTTCCCATGGTTCAACCAACATGAGTGGACATGGTTACCATGCCATGAAGTTTCCTTTAGCTGTCTATGAGGAAAATAAAGAACTATTTGACCAGAACTTGAATCGCTTTGAGGCCATGTCAGTCGCTATGGGTCTGGATAAAGACAAATATGTCAGTCAAGGTCTCACATCCGAGGTTGCGACGCGTTGTCTGTACCAACGCCAGACAACATAACAACACGCAACCCTGAGTTATGTTAAACACTGCAGAGGGAATGCGGCGTCTTCGACGACGCCCGTATAAGCAGCCAAGCACAGCAATTGAGCGAAGCTTAAATGACCGCTGGTCAGCAGTAAACCCTGTGAACCTTGCAGGGGTCACACCAGCTGACGTGAGCGTGTAGCGTGTAGAACGCCAGGACTGGCAGACGGGTTTAGGTGTTTGAATGGACAGGTCGCATGGGTATGCGAGGAGTGTTTGAATCTGCATTGAGAGCTAGCCTGTACGGCAGTGGGAGACTGGTTCGAACGCTTGAATAGTTTGACTTGTAAGTGAGATGTTTATTGCTTGCATGTATTATTATGTATTGTAGTGATATTGTTCATGCCGTAATGATTGTCATTGCGCGATGTTTGTGCGATAATAAATGCAGCGCGTAAATAAAGCTTGTGAATAATACTTTCGGATATTCACTTCGTGTGATTTGATAGTTTGATATTGCTTCACACTTGCCAGAAAACGAGCTACTTATCTTGCTCTACGCAAGACTCTGACACCGAAGGCCTACCGTTTCCAAATTCTTCAGATGGGGCATACCATTTCGTTAAGCGGACACATGATTATAGCCGATACCATGTAGCGAATTTCCCGCTATTACCATTGGCCAGGAATGACTGGAGATGTGCGTCCGTATGTTAAATCATGCCCTGAGTGCCAGAGGGTGGCACCGAAACACTGGACAGCGCTGGTGGTCTTGGGTGAAATGCCCATCATGAACTTTCCTTTCGAGAGGGTAGCCATCGACATAGTGGGTCCTCTTCCAAGGACTAAGAAGAGGAACATGTACATCCTCACAATGGTGGATTGCTGTTCGATGTGGAGGTGAAGCCATAACATTGCAAACCATTGACTCGAAACGAGTGGCTGACGCATTGATGGAGGCCTTTACTAGATTAGATTTCCCTAATCAGATTCTGACGGATAATGGGTCCCAGATTTGTGGGAAACTAATGGAGGAGGTGTTTGGGGTGGTCCACTCCAACCATATACATACCAGTCCTTACCACCTTCAAGCTAATGGGCAAGTCGAGCGGTTCAACGGCACGTTGATGACAATGCTCCGGAAAATAGGCACAGGAAAAACCTGATAGGTGGGATGAATACATCCCAGCAGCCCTTTTCGCTTATCGGGAAGTACCTCATGGCTCAACAGGATTACCGCCAGCTACCCTGCTGTTTGGTCGTCCCATCAAAGGACCATTGGAGGCCTTGTTGAGGAGTTGGACGGAGGAGGGGACGTCAGAAGAAGTGATCTCTTCTTACAAATACGTGGAGGAACTGAAGGAAAAACTTCACATGAGCTGGGCTCTGGCGACTCGAAATTTGAGAAAAGCCAGAAAGAGACATGCGGCGTACTACAACCGTATGTCTAGAGACAGAGCTCTTGAGGTGGGAAACAAAGTCTTGTTGCTACTCCCAACGGGAACCAACAAACTAGAGATAGGATGGCAGGGACCATTTCCCGTGGAAAAGGGTGATATCCAGAACCAACTATCAAATCCGAATCCGGGGAAAGTCGAAGATTTTCTATATTAATCTCCTGCGGAAATACGAAGAGAGAACCGGTGAAGGAGCAGCTCATCTCATGGCGATGGCAGTAGCAGTGGAGTACTGAGACAGGACCAGATGAGGGAAGGGAGTATCCACTAGTGCACCAGGAAATCTATCGGGAGGTGCAGGTGAACCCTGATCTGACTCTTCAGGAGAGGGAAAAGTTTGCTCAGGTTCTCAAGTCTCATCAGCAGATCCTGACGGATAAACCGGGACGGACGGAGCTGGTCGAGTTTGAGATGACCATAACCATGCAAGTTTATGTCCGCCAAAAAGTCTACCCAGTGCCATTTTCTAAAGAGAAGGCTTTGGAGGAGGAGGTACAGAAAATATTGGAGGATAATGTGATTGCGACCTCCACATCCCCATATAATTGTTGTTATGCAAACCTAGTGGCGACAACCGGTTGTGTATTGACTATAGACTCTTGAATAGTCACACCCAGTTTCAGGTGGAACCTTTGCCGAATTCAACCCAGTTATTCGCTAGGCTCCATAAGGCTAAGTACGTCTCTAAAGTAGATCTGAGTCGGGGGTATTATCAGACCCCAGTCAAACCGGAAGTTCGACCCCTCCTGGCCTTTAGTACACCCAGTGTACACTATGAGTTAAATGTCATGCCTTTTGGACTCAGCAATGCGCTTAGTGTGTTTACTCGAATGATGAGAGCCTTGTTAGATCCCCTACGGGATCCATCCATTATATCGTTCATGGATGATATACTGATTGCCAGTGACAGCTTAGATGATCATTTGTGGTCCTTGGAGAGAGTTTTCAAGAGGCTCCGGGAAGCAGGGCTTACCGCGCGCCCAACCAAGTGCATGGTTGGTTACCAAACTCTCGAATTTCTAGGTCATACTATCACTCCCGGAAAAATTGTCCCGGAGGAGAAGAACTTGGAAAATGTCAGACGAGCTCCAAGACCAAAAACGAAGAAAGATGTGAGATCATTCCTATCGTTGTGCGGATTTTATCACAAATTCATCCCACATTTCACCGAATTGGGAAATCCTTAACGGAAACCTTGAAAAAGGGATACCCGGATACAATTGTATGGACGCCAGAATGCGAGAGTGCATACAGTCAGTTGAAGGAGGCGTTGGTGAATAAACCAGTTCTACAGCTCCCCGACCTTTCAAAACCCTTTGTGCTAAGAACTGATGCGAGTGGTATTGGAATTGGAGCAGCCTTGTTACAGGAAGGGAGAGAAGACGCTTCGGTTTTGAAACCAGTAGCCTACGCAAGTAAGAAACTTCTACCGGCTGAAAAGAATTATTCGACAGTCGAGAGAGAATGCTTGTCACTCGTATGGGCGTACAAAATTCCAGCCATATTTGTATGGAGTACAGTTTACGGTCCAGTCGGATCATCAACCCTTGATGTTCCTAGCTACCTCTCAGAAGCTCAACGCACGGTTGATGCGGTGGTCATTGTTGTTGCAGCCGTACCACTTCACGGTGGAGTATATTCCTGGTAGGGAGAATGTAGGAGCTGATGTCCTCTCAAGACATCCAGCTCCTGAGGAAGAGGAATAGGTTGATGGAGAACATAGGGATCGAACCTCCAGTGAGGAGGAGTCGACGCGGTCAACTCTCTTAAGAGGGAGCCTATGTCACAGAATACTGAAAGGTTAACGATCCTACGATAAAACAAAACAGAGATTGCCTATATCACACGAGGATTGAAGGTTATTTACCCAAGATCAGAGAACAGAGATCGCTGCTGTCCCGAGGTAATTACAGGTTATTGACCCTAGGATCAAGAGAATGGAGAGTAGCAGAATATATGATGGCAAATCTAACAATGGAAGAAATGGAACTGGCAATGAATACCCTAAAAAAAAAAAATATCACCAGGAAAGGATGGAATCACATATGAAATGCTAATAGTACTAGGCACTAAGGCAAAAAAGAAACTACTAGCAGTCCTAAATTACAGCCCGAAGAGATGAATAGCCCCAAAGGCGTGGAAGGAAGTTATACTAATACCATTCCCAAAGAAAGGAAAAGACATGGAAGAACCAAATGGCTATCGACCTATCAGTCTACTTAGCTGTGTAGGAAAATTAATAGAACGCATTATCAATGGCAGGCTAACTTGGCATCTGGAAGAAAACCAACTCTTAACATCACACCAAGCAGGATTCAGAAAGTACAGATCCACTAAAGACCAAAGAACCTATATAGCTAAGGAAATAGAGGATGCATTCCAAGAGAAAAACACACACTAGCGGTCAGGGTAGTTTAGAAAAAGCATGTGATAAAGTATTGAAGGAAGAACTGAAAGTAAAATTGCAACAAATGCATGTTTGTGGGAAAATGTATAAATGGATCAGCCACTATCTTGAGAACAGAACTGCCAGGACAAAAGGACAAGAACAAACCAGCAAAATGATGCTGTTGGAGCAATGTGTCCCCCAAGGAGGAGTTCTTTCACCAACATTATTTATAGCATATATAAATGACATCACGGAAAATTTTCCAGCCAGAGTACACACATCCTCTTTTGCAGATGACCTAGCAATATAGACATCTGAATAATATATTAGTACACCTAACAGCAGACTACAGCAAGCCTTATTAGCGCTAGAGGACTGGTCAAAATCATGGCTAGTGAAGATAAGTGAGGAGAAAACAACATGCACAATGTTCTCCCTCTCAAATAAAACTCAGCAACCTAAGCTGGTATTGAATGAAAAAATATTGCGCCATGAAGAAAATCCAAACTATCTAGAAGTCACCTTTGATCGTCGCCTGATATATGTTATATACCGGATGGGTGAGGCCAGTACTGGAAAATGACACTGCAGCTTGGGCCACAGCAGCTAAGTCAAACTTTAACAAAATAAGTAGGGTCCTAAAACAAGGAATGCGAATCATAACTGGAAGCCTGAAGACAACGCCTATTAATGAACTAGAAAAGATCACTTGTTTACAAACAATGCAGGATAGAAGAGATAGCAGAGTCCAGCAACAAGCAGAAAAATTTAGAAGATTGACAGACAACCCTATGTATAACAGATTTAATGGTTTTGGAAAGGGAAGATTGAAGAGTAGCAACTTTGTAGAAACTGCAAAATGAAAGATTAGGGCAGATCCCATACTTAACATATCAACAGTCAAACCCATTTACAATGCACACAAGTTTTCAGCTTGGAGACAGCAGAAACAGCCTGAGATGATAGAAAACATTCCTGGTATTGAGAAAAAGAACATTCAGAATCAAACCGAAAGAAGAAATCTAACCCTAAAATACATAAAAGAACGTTACCCAAGCAGCAATTGGACCCATGCATATACAGATGAATCAGCCCAAAATTCAATAGAAAATAGAGGAGGGGAAATTCTCCTAAATTCATAAACTGGAGTGAAAAAAAAAAACCACAGTCAGTGGCAACTGGAAAATTTTCAAGTAACTTCAAAGCGGAGGTAGAGGCTTTGAAAACTGCAGTAGAAATGCTCTTGATGAAGGAAAATAAAGAGAAGCGAATAGCTATCTTCACATATGCAATGTCAGCTGCCTCAATACTAAAGAGCAAAAACAGCACAGAACTAGCTGACCTAAAAGCAGCATTCCACGGTCTATGCCAAAAATAAAAAAAAAAAACGTTGTAATACAGTGGATACCATGACATTGCAGTATACCTGGATATGAAGAGGCTGATAGACTAGCAAAAGAGTTCGGACGACTACCACAGTCTGACACAGACATAACCTATAATGAGGCAAAGAGGTTTATAAAAAGCACCTATAGAGCCAAATGGGAAACAGAGCATCCAGGCCACCAGAAGGATGATGCATAATACAAACTCGACGAAGAGAACAAGTCTTCTTCAGACTCCGCACAGGACATAACAGGCTGAAATACCACTTGTTCAATAAACTAAAGATAGGAGATACCGATGAATATAATTCTGGAACTGGTAATATGACAGTTAAACATTTGCTGCAGGAGTGCCCAATATATGCAGAACAGAGAAAGATATTTTGGCCCACACCTGCTTCATTTGAGGACAAGCTCTATGGAGATATCAACAAGCTCAAGTTGACTTCAGCTTACTTCAACTACATTAAGGTTGACATTTAAAGGTGCATGAAGAAGTATTTAGACTGCCGCACTTCATACCACAGGTATGTCGGTTCCAAAAGCGTCCCAGACGCATGAAATGGAATATTGCTTGGATAGCAAATCCAATACGTGGACAGTCCGAATCGAAAGCTAACTGTGTGGATGTCATCTGCAGACTGCATTCTTCTGGTTTCCGGAAGAACAGCCTATGGTGAACGGAAGGCCCAATATACGGAAGTGAGGCTAAGCAACCATGTGCAGGACGTGACGATTTCTTGGGTGAGCCCAGTACCAGAGCTCTGTGTGTCGGCTCTGCAAGAATGGAAGCCTCCTTGGATCGCAGGGAATGTCCATGGTCTGCCCCTGCCTTCCCTTGAGGGCTGACCAGGATGCCTTTGGCTGTTCTGTATGGGCCAGCTGGGATGGGGAATAACACCACAACAGTGAGAGTCAAACGTCCTAAGAAACCCTCGGGAAGGTTAACCCGGACAACAAATGCCCGCAGAAATCGGATGTGTCGGGCTAACGGCGCAAGAACGCAGCTCTGCTGTAAAGAGGCACAATGCAATCACGTCCGAAAAAAGAAAAAAAAAAAAACTCCCGGGTGAACGAGAAAAAAAGAAGATAATAAATCATACAATTCAACTGCGCTTGCTTTTTTCCCTTTTTGCTTAGAGCATATTTTAAAAAAACATAATAACATGATAGTAATGCCTTTTGATCACTACCTTAATAATTTTTATTTAAACATTCTGCGAAATTACAAGGTATCTAAAAGAAAAACACTTATACGGTCTCCCTGGCCAAGGTGTTAACGACGTTGTTCGCAATCCAATATATCCACTTGGGGAAAACAGCTGCGCGAGATCCGCAGCGGATCGCGCCGCGCTGGGAACTTGGGGGGGTTTTTACCCGTCGTTTTTAAAGCAATGGCAACCCACTGAAATAAAGCTTGCCCAGTACATCAACGGCAGCTGAAAAATGATGGTGATAACTGCAACGCCCTATAAAGGATACCCAACATTAAAAATAAAAGCAATGAGTAAGGGACATAAACAACTAATATTGTTACAAGGGAGATTACTTTAAATTTAAACAAATAAAGAATATACTAGCGATAGTATAAT
>JACEFZ010015923.1:0-12267 GCA_014155875.1 Cepaea nemoralis
CCCTTTACTCTCACTTGATGGGCCATGTCACGCCAGTCGCCCTTTCTCTCACACTTGATGGGCCATTCACGCCCGCCTTACTCTCACACTTGATGGGCCTGTCACGCAAACTGCCTTACTCTCACCTTGATGGGGGCCTTCCCCAGCTACCTTACTCCACATTGATGGGCCATGTCCGCCATCGCCTTACTCTCACACTTGATGGTCATTTCCCCAGTCGCCCCACTCTCACATTTGATGGCCATGTCACGCCAGCGCCTTATTCCCCCTTTATGGGCCATATCACGCCATCGCCTTTTTCTCACACTTGAGGGCCCTGTCCCGCCAGTCTCTTACTCTCACCTTTATGGGGCCTTTCACGCCATCGCCTTTCTCACTTTATGGGGCCCTGTCACGCCAGTCGCCTACTCTCAATTTTATGGGCCCCTGTCACACCAGTCGCCTTACTCTCACCTTGATGGGCCATGTCACGCCCGCTGCCTTACTCTCAACTTATGGGCCATGTCACACAGCCCCCTTACTCTCCGTTATGGGGGCCGTCACCCAGCTGCATTACTCTCACAGTTGATGGGCCATGTCACGCAAGCTGCTTACTACTCACACTTGATGGGCCATGTCACGCCAGCTGCCTTACTCTCACACTTGAATGGGCCATGTCACGCCAGTCGCCCTTACTCTCACAACTTGATGGGCCATGTCACGCCAGCTGCCTTACTCTCACAGTTGATGGACCATGTCACGCCAGTCGCCTTACTCTCACACTTGATGGCCCATGTCACGCCAGCTGCCTCACTCTCACACTTGATGGGCCATGTCACGCCAGTCGCCTTACTCTTACACTTGATGGGCCATGTCACGCCAGTCGCCTTACTCTCACACTTGATGGGCCATGTCCGCAAGCTGCCTTACTCTCACACTTGATGGGCCATGTCACGCCAACTGCCTTACTCTCACACTTGATGGGCCATGTCACGCCAGTCGCCTTACTCTCACACTTGATGGGCCATGTCACGCCAGCTGCCTTACTCTCACAGTTGATGGACCATGTCACGCCAGTCGCCTTACTCTCACACTTGATGGCCCATGTCACGCCAGCTGCCTTACTCTCACACTTGATGGGCCATGTCACGCCAGTCGCCTTACTCTTACACTTGATGGGCCATGTCACGCCAGTCGCCTTACTCTCACACTTGATGGGCCATGTCACGCAAGCTGCCTTACTCTCACACTTGATGGGCCATGTCACGCCAGCTGCCTTACTCTCACACTTGATGGGCCATGTCACGCCAGTCGCCTTACTCTCACAGTTGATGGGCCATGTCACGCCAGCTGCCTTACTCTCACAGTTATGGGGCCTATCAGACAGCCCCTTACTCCTCACTTGATGGGCCATGTAACCCCTGCATTACTCTCACACTTGGGGGGGCCATGTCACCCAGTCCCCCTTACTCTCACTTTGGGGGACCTGCACCCAGCCGCCTTAAACTCTACATTTGATGGGCCGGGCCCACGCCGCTGCTTTAAACTCTCACATTTTTGATGGGCCATGTCACCCAGATGCCTTCCTCACACTTGATGGGCCCATGTCACCCCAGCTGCCCTTTCCTTTTCACACTGATAGCCCTGTCCCGCCCACCGGGGGGGGTCTCTCACACTTGATGCCGATTTCACTCGCGGCTATACTCTTACATTTTGATGGACCATTTCACCCCCGCCGCCGTCTCTCATCCTTTATCTTGTTTTCCTTTTTTGGGTGTGGCTCCCGGGACCAAAGAAAAACTATAGCTACAGAAAAGGGAAAATCAATTGTTGACCGGGTAAAAACAGAGAAACAATGCGGGCCCTCCCCCTAATATCAAAAAAACAGTAACAATAGTAATATCAAAAAAAAAAAGTGTCTCAAAATGTAAAATGGAAATAGAAAAGACATTCTTACCAAAGGGAATTTGTAACTTAGATGGAAGGGGGCCACCGAGATTAATAAACAATATAAAAAAGCGAATGCTGCCCTTTCAAATGAAAAATATATTATAAAAATACGTCACCCCCGTTTTAAAGTAAGGAAGATAGTGCTGAAAAAGCGATACAATTATGTTTTGTTGTATGGGATTTTAAACTTTGGGAAAGTCCCAAAAAACAATTAAAGAGAACTTGGGGAAAAACAAGTGTGGTTTCCTGAACGAACATTGTGAATTCCCCTGGACTGGCCCCCGAGTAACTAACGACGATTGTCTGAAAGAGGCTAATGAAACTATAACATTTTTTTACAACAATAAAAAAGAGGGGAAAAGGTTTTCTTTGGTCATGTGATTTGGGGAAAAAGCACATGGATTACACGGACGAAATTTAAAAATCAAAGGAATAAGGCAGAGGCAGACCCAAAAAAAATTAAAAACTTGGGGGGACTGAGACGGGGGCATGGAGGGGTATCATCAGCAAAGTTGATCCACATCACAGAAGACTGAGAGACTGAGAACTATGGAGATACATGAACTCCCACGCCAGCTGGCAAAGCACTTATGGTGATGAAAAGGAAATCCGACAAAAATTCCACATCAAGAGAATTTATTTCCCGCATCATTGGACATAAAGGCGAGGACGTAACCAATCATGTAGTTGTGGATCAAAGTAGAACAACCCCAAACCTGAAAATTCACGAAATAGACGAACTCATAACGTAGTAATGCTGTTCTTCGATCATACTTATGTACCGCTTGTAGCTGAGGTTATAATGTCTGCGACCTCGTTTGTGTGATGTTGACCTCCCTTAACAATTCCGGCAAAGGGGTCCCTGGTCATGCTGAGGTTTGCTGTGTGAATCAATTTTTTTATTGGGTGGCTGAATTTCGAGTTCATGTGGGGGAAAAGTATGGGAAAAACGTAAATAATAGGCAGGGCAAGGAGGAGTTGAAACAAATGTTCTTTTGGTCGAGACCGAAAGACAGACATGCAAGAAGGTTTGGTTTTTAAAACGTAAACCCCAGGGGGGTGTGGGGGACATGTGTTTTATCGGCTTTGGGTTAACACAAAGGAGAGAGAGGGGAGAGAGAGAGAGGTGAGAGACTGAGAGAGAAGAAGGAGAGAGAGAGAGAGAGAGAGAGAGAGAGAAAGAGACATGTTAGAAGATAGGCTATAATAAGCAACACCAGGAGCTGTAGCTGTGAAGACTTGGGTTTTTCTCGTGCGCTTTCGGGGAAAGCATAGTCATTTCTTGCGTGCCCCACGAAGACTGGGGTTGGGTCGTGTATGGGAATAATATTTTGAGAGAGAGAGAGGGGGAGAGAGAGAGAGAGAGAGAGAGAAGAGAGATAGGAGAGAAAGAGAGAGAGAAAGAAGGGGGAAAAGGTGTTTTCTTCCAAGTTCTCCGGGAAACCCCGCTGTCGTACTTGCTCCGCTGTGAAGTGTATATGACCATGTCTGGTGGTATTTGACATGCATGATTGGGCCCCTAGCCATAAACCCTAGTGGCTGCCCGTAATTAAAAACGTGGGTGTACTGCTCCATGTTGAGTAAGACCAATCGGCATTCGATGATTGCTGCGATTAATTTCACTTCCCAGAACATCTCTTCGTACCCATTCTTTAGACTAGGCGGACACGGATACGGGTGACAAAGTTAGATACCCGGCATGCACGCTGCCAACGATACAGAATCCTGGTCTGATGCAAGTCGTAGTTGTCCAGGCAACATTTCCAAAATCACACCATCTAAATACAGTAGACGGGCGTGCTGGCAAAGTTGATGGCGAGCTGCGCTGGTAATCTCATTGACACTATCGGACTCGGGTTGGACACCTGGGCTTGTCGCTTGCCATAGTGAGGGAACTATTGGCCACCTATTCCTCGTTGCTCTCAGGGCTACATGTGATGGCGCTTTCATATCACGACCCGTAGCAGAAAACTGCAGTGAGACAATTTATTGTTTGAAAAAAAATATATAAATGTAATAGACTATTATACTGTACATTAAAAAAAATTAAATACACTAGACCAGAGGTTCCCAAATCACGGCCCGCGGGCCACTTGTGGCCCGCCAGCTGTCAGAAAGTGGCCCCTCGAGGCCTCGTTGTTTAATATAATATATTTTAATAATGTAAAAAAAAATGCACTCGTAGCGCCCCGTTAGCGTGCGATAATTTACTCTGCTCGTGGTTGTTATGCTCAGATATTATCGCATGCGCCTGTTCAGTTCGCAACGAAACGTTATGAAGTTCCCATATCCCAGCCTTGTCAACCAATCAGAGTGCGCAAGGCGCCGTGTTGTCGTTTGTTACAACTGTTTAGCAGAGTCGGTAGTGTTGTGTTGAAATTAGATATTTTCAAATAAAGATTTACCCTTAAAGCCTATAAACATGGGTGTGGAAAATCTAAAATCAAACAATGGTAAAAAGAGAAAATGTGAAGATGTTGCTTGTCGTGAACTCAACGAAGATTGGACGGAGAAATGTATGTTTATGCATAGCCGTAATGGTAAACCAGTTTGCTTCATCAGTCAGTTTCTATCAAACCTGAATGAGAAATACGGTGAAATACTGTTACACTGTGATGTCAGATGGCTATCTAAAGGGAAAGTTTGGTCTCGTTTCTAGGCACTTAAAAATAGTGTATATCTGTTTCTGCCTGAAATAAATGAATTGCCTACAGAACAGGAATGTCTGCTGAACAATGACTTGCATTTTTGGTGGACATCACGCCCCATTTAAACTCTTTAAATGCTAAGATCCAGGGGAAAACAAAACTATTCACAAATTTGTGCGATGACATTTCTTCATTTAAAATGAGACTACGACTGTTTATCTGACAGCTGACTGAAGGGACTTTAGAGGCGTTTCCAACTCTGAAGACGCTTGTGGTGGAAATGAAATGTGACTTGTTACAGTATAAAGTAAAAGTTGAAAGTCTTCTGGATATCTTTCAGTCGAGATTTAAAGAGTTCACAATAGAGGAAGATAATGTTGCTCTCTTCATAAATCCATTCGTAATTCCCGATGCCTAGCTCTGTCAATTACAGCAAAACCGTCAGCACGAAGAAATTGATTAGAAATGCAATTCTGCACTGAGATGTAAATTTCTGTTGCTGCTTGTTTCCCCTTTCAGCTGATCTAGGGATTTCATTCGGGCGACTATTGCCTGTCGAACAATTTGAACACTTGCGTTTCATTCGCCCAGAGATACATTTGTCGTTTTGGTTCGACTTACAGATGCGAAAAGTCATTTCCGCAATCATCATCATCATCATCATCATCATGATCATCATCATCACGATCATCATCATCATGATCATCATGATCATCATCATCATCATCATCATCATGATCATGATCATGATCATCATCATCATCATCATCATCATCATCATCATCATCATCATCATCATCATCATCATCATCATCATCATCATCATCATCATCATTTTCATCTTCCAATTCTGCCGTCAAGCGTCATGGGGGGGGGGGATAATTTGCGCTCCATCGCTCGATGGGCGGCACTGGATAGTGTCATTCCGTGTGGTTGTTCAATGTCTTTGATGTCGTCAATCCATTTTCTTCTTGGACGTCCTCTTGGTCTCCTCGCAGATGATCTTTGATGTAAGGCCAGTGATGGTAGTTGATGGTGTTGCATTCTAATGACATGGCCAAACCACTTGATCTTCTATATTTCAATAAATGTGGCACAAGGTGTTGATCCTGATCCCAATGTCTGTCTGATAACAGCATTTCTTACTCGGTCTCGTATTGTTAAGTTGGCAGCTCTCCTCGGGCATCTCATCTCGCAGGTGTTGAATTTGTGTGATGTGGATAAAGTCCAAGTTTGAGATTGGTAACATAGGGTTGGTGTGAATACGCTGTTTATTATCTGTCGTTTTGCGGACATGGGTATATTTGGATGTTTCAGTATGGGTGATAGTTGATATGTAAGTGCACTAGCTTTTTGACATCTGATTTCGATTTCTCTGTCCAATCTGTGATTATACTTCCAAGATATTTGAATTCTTTAACTTGTTTCAGAGTTGTGCTATTTATTTGTATACTTAGTGGACCAGACGATCTGCTAACGTGCATGACTTCAGTTTTGGCTGTATTTATACTCCTATTGTATCTGCTGCATGTTGAACTCAGATTATTAATATGATTTTGTAGTCTGCCCTCATCGTTGTAAAACAGGCACTGATCGTCTGCAAATAGAAGTTCATTTATTTCCTGTCGATCAGTTGTTTCATCTGGAATTAAGAGTTCTAAATTTTCTGAATCTGTCTGTCAAGGCTTGCTTCTTTGGATATTCTGTCCATGTAGATATTAAATAACAGAGGAGAGAGCAAACATCCTTGTCTCACTCCATTTTCCGCAATGACCGTTATAAAACACAAGCAACGTTCCAGACTCACCGACAGTAACCTAGCTGCGCTTTTGACTTTGGGCACGACAGATTTGTGTCCAGACATTGATAAACTGGCATCTGAACTTAAGTAACTAGTTATCAAGAACAGTTACAACTGTAAATTAATTACATTAATAGCGATTTTCGAAACTCATTAAACGTTATTGTTAAATGAACTTGTGATTTTAAAACCAAAAAAAAAACGACCGCTGTGTAGTACTGACACTGACAGCATTTAAAGTTTTAGAATTTTGTTGACGAAAGTTAAGAAAGGTAAGAATGATATTGCACGACTTTTATAATTTTATAACGTTGTGGCCCGCTTAACTACCAAAAATAGTAGATATGGCCCTCGTCTTGAAAAGCTTGGGAATCACTGCACTAGACTATTTATATAATTAAATATCTTTTGCGGATATAGACGCTTAGGGAAAACCATCACAAATATGTCCCTATAAGAAGTCTATGCACAGTAACAGTGCAAGACTGAGTAGCATTTGGTCTTCATACAAGACTCGGGACAGATAAATCTGAGATTGCACAATACACTGCAATATCAAATGTTGAGGGACTCGCGAGGCTGCTGAAAAAGCATGAGAAATGCACTCACTGGCACTGATTTGATGTAATAGCACGAGAAATGCACTCACAGGCCCTGATTTGATGTAATAGCACGAGAAATGCACTCACATGCACTGATTTGATGTAATAGCACGAGAAATGCACTCACAGGCCCTGATTTGATGTAATAGCACGAGAAATGCACTCACATGCACTGATTTGATGTTATAGCACGAGAAATGCACTCACAGGCCCTGATTTGATGTAATAGCACGAGAAATGTACTCACATGCACTGATTTGATGTAATAGCACGAGAAATGTACTCACATGCACTGATTTGATGTAATAGCACGAGAAATGCACTCACATGCACTGATTTGATGTAATAGCACGAGAAATGCACCCAGAGGCACTGATTTGATGTAATAGCACGAGAAATGTACTCACGGGCACTGATTTGATGTAATAGCACGAGAAATGCACTCACAGGCACTGATTTGATGTAATAGCACGAGAAATGCACTCACATGTACTGATTTGATGTAATAGCACGAGAAATGCACTCACAGGCACTGATTTGATGTAATAGCACGAGAAATGCACTCACATGCACTGATTTGATGTAATAGCACGAGAAATGCACTCACGGGCACTGATTTGATGTAATAGCACGAGAAATGTACTCACGGGCACTGATTTGATGTAATAGCACGAGAAATGTACTCACGGGCACTGATTTGATGTAATAGCACGAGAAATGTACTCACGGGCACTGATTTGATGTAATAGCACGAGAAATGTACTCACGGGCACTGATTTGATGTAATAGCCAGCAGCTGTCATCATGTGGTAGGTACAGGTTTGAATCCCGGCATGATCATTATAAAGTGTAAAGCATTCTATTCGGGAATCTCCGTGGCGAAGTGATCAAGCCGTCTGCCTCGCTCTGCAAAGGTCGTGTGTTCGATTCCGGGCCACGTCTTTCGGTTCACGAGTGAAATTCTCTCGCAGACTCCTGGGGGTCGTCGCTGGAGCTACTGAGTTCATGCTCTGTGCGACGCTTTCGGCAGAGCGCCCTGTAGAAAGAGACCAAGTAATATTGGGTAAAACCCGGTGCAATGAAGTCGATCCTCTCGACTTTTAAGACTTCAAAAAAAAAAAAAGCATTATATTAACTAGCTTGTCTTGTAATCTCGACTTGTGCTGTCTGCTTCTAAGAGTGCCAACCAACACGTTTGAATGTATTTCTCACATATAATCTAGGCAGGCTGCATGGTGTACATGTCAATGGGTGGGCTTGGTTATACACTGACCCGTACAGCAACCGCAGCCGGAACCGCTGTTACTTACACAAGAGCACCTTGACAAACGATTGGTTGTATTCTTGCCGGAAGTTAATGGCGGCCAGCGTGTTTTATGTGGTACAATCACATTTAATTTCTCCGCCATTTCCCAGGATGTTGCCAATGTGGCTGTAGCTTATCGCCTGCTGGCGTTTATTTTCTTGTTTGTTTGTTTGTCTACCTGTAGTTTATCGCCTGCTGACGTGTGGTTTCTTGTATGTCTGCCTGTAGTTTATCGCCCGCTGGCTGGTGGTTTCTTGTTTGGTTGTTTGTCTGCCTGTAGTTTATCGCCTGCTGGCGTGTGGTTTCTTGTTTGTCTACCTGTAGTTTATCGCCTGCTGGCGTGTGGTTTCTTGTTTGTCTACCTGTAGTTTATTATGTGGTTGTTTCGGGATTTGAAATTTAAATATTGAGCACAACCCACTACTGGCAACGCCGATCGCATTCTGGTATGAACCTAAGGCCTATCCACGTCAATATGGAAGCACTATACTCGAGTTTCGCCCTCGTTTGAGCTCGTCAGTAGTGCATATCCCTGACCGGATCCGGAAACAGTCCCGGATCACGCGTGTGAAGCGGGTGTGTAACCACGCCGCACACACTGGACACACCAAATGATCACAACAGAACATCACAACGATACCCATCGTAGGCTATGCTCAAGATTGCCCAATCGCCGCGACCGACGTCCGTCAATCGATGGGACCCGAACGATCAGGTCTTCTCACTGGCAAGGAACACCAGGCCTCCTAAATCCAGTGAGCAATAATAAGTTGATTATGTGGTTGTTTCGGGATTTGAAATTTAAATATTGAGCACAATCCACTACTGGCAACGCCGATCGCATTCTGGTATGAACCTAAGGCCTATCCACGTCAATATGGAAGCACTCTACTCGAGTTTCGCCCTCGTTTGAGCTCTTCAGTAGTGCATATCCCTGACCGGATCCGGAAACAGTCCCGGATCACGCGTGTGAAGCGGGTTTGTAACCACGTGGCACACACTGGACACACCAAATTATCACAACAGAACATCACAACGCTACCCATCGTAGGCTATGCTCAAGATTGCCCAATCGCCGCGACCGACGTCCGTCAATCGATGGGACCCGAACGATCAGGTCTTCTCACTGGCAAGGAACACCCAGGCCTCCTAAATCCAGTGAGCAATAATAAGTTGATTATGTGGTTGTTTCGGGATTTGAAATTTAAATATTGAGCACAACCCACTACTGGCAACGCCGATCGCATTCTCAAATTTCAAATCCCGAAACAACCACATAATCAACTTATTATTGCTCATTGTATTTAGGAGGCCTGGTGTTCCTTGCCAGTGAGAAGACCTGATCGTTCGGGTCCCATCGATTGACGGACGTCGGTCGCGGCGATTGGGCAATCTTGAGCATAGCCTACGATGGGTAGCGTTGTGATGTTCTGTTGTGATAATTTGGTGTGTCCAGTGTGTGCCGCGTGGTTACACACCCGCTTCACACCTGTAGTTTATCGCCTGCTGGGGTGTGGTTTCTTATTTGTTTGTTTGTCTGTCTGTAGTTTATCGCCTGTTGACGTATGGTTTCTTGTTTGTCTGTCTGTCTGTTGTTTTCACATATGCTGGATTGATAACCGGCTCCGTGGCGAGGAGTTACTAACGCAATTCGTAATCCCGCATACCGCGGCCAAAACACAGCTGCGGGACATTTGACTGCAGGCCAGCCTGTGCTGGTATTCATACAATCCGGTCGTTCAGAAAGAAATGGCAAATTACTGAACGTAATCTTGCCAACGAACCACAAATAGCCACAAAAATGTTGGGGTTGACTGCGACGTCCTGTAAAGGCTAATTGATGTGTGGGAGACACCGCATGCACATACAGAACACATGAATTCACATAATGATCAACATAATGTTACGACATTAGTATTAGTAGTATTAGCAATAGTAGTAGTAGTAGTAGTAGTAATAGTTGTATTAGTATTAGCAATAGTAGTAGTAGTATATGTAGTAGTAGTAGTAGCAGTAGTAGTAATAGTAGTAGTAGTAGTAGCAGTAGCAGTAGTAGTAGTAGCAGTAGTAGTAGTAGTAGTAGTAGTAGTAGTAGTAGTAGTAGTAGTAGTAGTAGTAGTAGTAGTAGTAGTAGTAGTAGCAGTAGTAGTAGTAGTAGTAGTATAGTAGTAGTAGTAGTAGTAGTTCTCCACTATCATGATTATTATCATCTTCCTCTTCTTCCTATTTTTCTTCTACTACTGCTGATGAAAGAAAAAGAAGTCAACAGACACATAAACATGAAGCCGGATTCCTGGCCTAGAAGTTAGCGACTTTTCTCCGCAATCTCGTATACTCTCGTAAGTAACATGGCGACGGTGAGAATCAGCAGTGGTTCGAATCGCTTCGATAACTTACGGGGTATAGGAGCCGGCCGCTCAGAAAGCAATGGCAAACTACTGATCGTAATCTTGCCAAGAAATCAACAATCAGCTGAAAGATGCTGATGTTGACAGCAATTACTACTACTAATACTACTACTACTACTACTACTGCTGCTTCTGCTGCTGCTACTGCTACTATGACTACTGCTACTGCTACTACGACGACTACGACGACGAGTAGTAGTAGTAGTAGTAGTAGCAGCAGCAGCAGCAGTGTGGTGATGTTATAAGCAGCATTAGTAATTGCAGAGGTAGTAATAGTAATAAGAGTAGTGGTTCAAAATCAGCCGCGGGATATTTGCAAACAGACGGCTTTGCGCTGATTTCGATGGACTGAAGCGTCGGCCTCTAAGAAAGCAAAGACATGCTACTGAATTGAAATTACCTTGTAAATCACAAACAGCTAATAAACACTGGGATTGATTGCAAGTCCTGTAAAGGTCACGCGACTGAATGTATCAGCAACAATCGTAGTCGTCGTCAGAGTATATGTAGTAGTAGTTGTTGTAGTTTTAGTGATAGTTGTGGTATTGGTAGTAGTGGCTGCAGTAGCATCATAGCAGTAGTAGTAGTAACAGCAAAGACAGTAGTAGGAGTAACGGCAGAAGCAGCAGCAGCAGTAGCAGTAGTAACAGCAGATAACAGCGTCCTTGACTTGACATGGAGGGTCTTGAACCTGAGGAATTAAGGCCGCCTGGCTAGTGCAGTAGCCGCGAGTTGTGCAGGTTAAAGTTTTTCTTTTTGCCTCCGACATAAAAAAAAAATTCCACACCTTACCGAGGATTCGAACCCGGATTTTCCGAAGGAGAATCCGGTTTCCTAGCCACTCGGCCAGCCGCTCCTCGAGGTGCAGTGATATACGCATATTGTTGTCCGTCGGTCAGTAGGAGAGCCACAGCGTCATCTGTCAGTCTCAGATTGCATGTGCTATCAGAGTCTACCAGGGAAGCAATGAGTAGTAACACCATTACCAAGCAAGTGTGGACTAGGACGGATGAGCGGGACATTTTCACATAGATAAAGACATATAGGGGAATCTAACACCAATCGGAGAAGAGAATGAGGAAGATGAATAATCTGAAACAGGTGATGATAAAACTATACGATGTCACAAAACATGAGATGGGCATGTGTGATGATTGAAGACTTATGCTCCATTGTTGGATACAGGCAGACGAAGAAGTCCTATGTTGGATACAGGTAGACGAAGAAGTCCGATGTTGGATACAGGCAGACGAAGAAGTCCGATGTTGGATACAGGCAGACGAAGAAGTCCGATATGAGATCAGAAGTGTTTGCCAATGTCAGCTCGGACACGTTTGCTGGCAGTGGTGGATGTCCTTTTGACGATGTCACTTGACTTTGGATTTTCGGGCTTCATGTTCATGTGTCTGTTGACTTCTTTTTCTTTCGATTAACAGATCACAAAACATGTAAAATAAAAAGCAAGCTTACTCACAAGATGAAGCAAAACAGACCTATCCCTTAGTGCAGTGGTTCTCAACCTTTTTTGGCCCATGCCCCCCTTTAAACAAACATCCCCCCCCTGTATACAAGT
>JACEFZ010015924.1:0-12081 GCA_014155875.1 Cepaea nemoralis
TGCTGGCGTGAAGGACAAGTCCCACAGGATTTCAAAGATTCAAGCATCATAACACTGTACAAGAACAAGGGCGATCGGAGCGACTGCAACAACTATAGGGGTATCTCACTTCTGTGTATTGTTGGAAAAGTATTTGCCAGAATTGTTCTGCGCAGACTTCAAGTCCTAGGAGATCAAGTCTACCCCGAATCACAGTGTGGCTTTCGACAGAACCGGTCTACCACTGATATGATATTCTCATTGCGACAAATGCAAGAAAAATGCCGTGAACAGAATCAACCACTGTTTATTGCCTTCATCGACCTCACAAAGGCATTTGATTTGGTCAGTCGTGAGGGTCTGTTCAAGGCACTAAAGAAGATTGGCTGCCCACCAACTCTTCTGTCCATTGTGGAATCGTTCCACACAGGCATGAAGGGTATAATCAAGTTTGATGGTGCAACTTCTGAAGAATTTGAAATCAAGAGTGGAGTTAAGCAAGGTTGTGTACTAGCTCCCACCCTCTTTGGAATATACTTTTCACTTCTACTGAAATATGCATTTCATGATCAGGATGGTGGTATATACATTCACTCACGCTCAGATGGCGGCCTCTACAATGCTCAGAGATTGAAGGCTAAGACCAAAATTAGGAGGGTACTGATCAGAGAGTTGCTTTTTGCAGATGATGCTGCAGTTACGACCCACTCTGAGGAAGAATTGCAATGTCTACTATCTGCATTCTCCAATGCTTGTTCTGAATTTGGTTTAACAATTAGCAAAAAGAAGACACAGATTATGTCACAAGGTGCACATGGGGTACCATCAATCTTTATTGACGACGCCGAACTAGAGATAGTAGACCATTTTACATATCTAGGATCAGTGGTAAATAGCAAATTATCCCTAGATCAGGAAATCAACATCCGGATTGGTAAGGCAGCAACAACAATGAACAGGTTAAGAAAAAGAGTCTGGGAGAACAGGAAGCTTACTGCCAAAACAAAAGTCCTTGTCTATCAAGCCTGTGTCCTTAGTACTCTTCTCTATGGCAGTGAAACCTGGACAACTTACTCACACCAAGAGAACAACTTAAACAGCTTTCATATGCGGTGTCTGCGAAGAATTCTTGGTATTAAGTGGCAAGACAAAATCACAAATACTGAAGTATTGGAAAGATCAGGTTGTGTGACAGTTTATTCCATGCTCAGTCTTCGTAGACTTAGATGGATAGGACATCTTAGGAGGATGGATGATGGTAGAATACCAAAGGATATCTTTTTTGGTGAATTACAGATGGGTAAGAGATCTCAGGGTCGGCCTCTACTACGATACAAAGATGTGTGTAAGCGGGACATGATTGATACAGGCATTGATAATGCACATTGGGAGCAAGTCGCCGCTGAACGTGTTGCATGGAGGGCAAATATCAGAAATGGAATAAAGTCAAAGGAGAAAATTATTGCAGAAAAGTCACACACCAAGCGTTTGAGACGTAAGATGGTGCATGATGGTGGAAATGACCACGTGTTCACATGCACCCACTGTGAACGGACATTTACAGCGCAAATTGGCCTTATCAGTCACACTCGCTACCGCCATAGTTAAAAGTTATTATGCCTTTTTAAAGCACAAACTATCGTCTGTCAAGACGGCAAGGTGCCAATGATAGTTAGTTAGTTAGTTAGTTAGTTAGTCGCGGTTCCAACTTCATGGCAACGGGTCGTCCATATTATGCTCCGTTCCTGTGCCAGTGAATATCACACAAAATGCTCCTCACTGCCCAATGTGAAAAGTGGAAAAGACAGGAGTCTCGGCAAGCCAACAGCCCGCACAGGTACACTGTGCATAATACCGCCGCCAGAATGCCAACATAAAAAGTCCTCCACGAAAAATAAAGTTCATTGTCGATAGAATCGGCAATCACCAGAAAGACTTCATTGACCCGGTTTTATCCCACATTGCTCGGTCTCTTTCCGCAGGACGACCAGCTGAAAGCCCTGCACAAAGCACGAACTCCGTAGCTCCAGCGACGACTCCCAGGAGTCTCCTGAAAAATGCATTTGTGAACCGAAAAGGCAAACCACTCAATTCAGCAACAGCCGGCCGCCATTTTTCCGAACATGTAGTTCCCGTCACAAGCAACCGTGGACAGATGTAAAAGCATTCCACAAGAAATTCACAGCTCATAGTGTCGCGCCACGCACTCACTCAGTAGCAGGGGGACGGAACCATGCACTACCAGTCAACATGAGGAAATGCGAATGCAAACCGCAGCCACAAGCGTAAACACTCCAGAGGCCTTAACAGTTCAAATGCCTGTCCGCCATGTTGGGGACCGGAATGCATAGGCTAACTAACAAACACGCAAACACATATGGTGTCTGGTTGATCATGCATCGAAGTAATTGTTTCTGCAGCGTCGTGCTGTAGCAGTTGTCATTTGGAGGCGAAGAGTTCGAATCTCGGTGTGGTACTATTGCTTTCAATTCTGAAATACCATATGGGATAAAACACGATGCATTGAAGTCGACCCACCCACACCTCCCCCCACACACACACATACACACACACACACACACACACACACACACACACACACACACACACGTACACACCCCTTTCCCCCCATAGAAGTTAATGTAGGAAGTAGAGACCATAAAATATTCCAGAGAATATGGCATTTGAACAATTAGAAACTCTGGGATTTGAACGCACAAGGCAGTCTCGGCTAGCTCACACACACGACCACATACAGTTAGATCCGCCAGATCTATGTGCAGTTGTTGTTAAAGTTGTTGTTGTTGTTGTTGTTGTTGGTGGTGGTGGTGGTGGTGGTGGTGGTGGTGGTCCCAGTGCCCTGATGGTCGTCGCCGGAGGTACGGAGTTCTTGCTCTGCTTGACGCTTTCGACAGAAAGTTAGCTGGAGACGGAGAGGGAGGGGAGAGAGAGGGAGAGGGTGAGAAAGAGATAGGGGAAGGGAGATAGAGACATCGAGAGGGACAGGGAGACAGAGAGGGAGCAGGAGAGACAGAGAGAGAGAGAGTCTGAGAGGGAGCAGGAGAGCACACAGGAGTCTGAGAGGGAGAGAAAGACATAGAGATATATAGACATAGAGAGAGAGGAAGAGAGACAGAGAGGGAGTGAGAGAGACAGAGAGAGAGGAAGAGAGACAGAGAGGGAGGGAGGGAGACAGAGAGAGAGAAAAACATAGTCATAGAGGGGGAGAGAGAGAGAGTGAGAGAGAGACAGAAAGGGAGGAAGGGAGGCAGAGTGAGAGAGATAGAGAAAGTGGGACAGAGACAGAGAGAGAGCATGAGAGAAAGAGGGAGAGAGACAGACGGAGAGTGACACAAAGGGAGACAGACAGACAGAGAGAGAGAGGGAAAATAGAGAGTTACAGAGAGAGGGTGTGAGAGAAGGAGGAGAGAGACAGACGGGGATTGACACAGATGGAGAGAGACAGTGAGAGGGAGAAAGACAGAAAGTGAGAGAGAGACAGAGAGAGAGGGAGAGCTAAACAGGGATAGGGATAGAGATAAAGAGAGATATAGAAAGGAAAATAGAGAGAGACAGATAGAAACAGAGAGAGACAGACAGAGATACAGACAGAGACAGAGAGAGAGAGACAGTGAGAGGGTGTGAGAGAGAGAGAAAAGGAGAGAGACATAGAGGGTGAGAGAGAGGGTGATAGAGAGACAGATAGAGTGTGATAGAGAGGGAGAGAGACAGAGATGGAGAGAGGGTAGGAAGAGAGATGGAGAAAGAGACAGAAAGGGAGAGAAAGGGGGAGGGGGAGAAAGATACAGTAGGATAGGGAGAGACAGAGAGATGGAGAGGGACATAGAGAGAGACAGAGTAGTCCTCGGGTAAGCTTTTCTTAAAGAGATGCAGTGCTGTATGGGATCAACCAGATGCAATAAATTCACCCCCGCATTTCTGTTCTTTTTAATTTTCAAATCACTGAGATAACGGGAAACATCCGAGCCCTTAGCAATAACATTTCTCCTACACACTGCGTACAAGGCGCAACATTAATATTGTGTTTATACGCTCGCCGCCTGTGATGTAACGCGCGTAAAGCTGGCATATTAAATATGTACTTTGATAATGAAATAATAGTCACCCTTTGTTGTAGACAGCTTGTGTGATGTTATTAGCAATAATGTTGTGATGTTGTAGACACGACTTGTGTGATGTTGTAGACATAACTTGTCTGATGTTTTATACACGACGGTTTTGATGCTGTAGGCACTACATTCGTGATGTTATAGACACAAATTGTGTAATGTTATAGACACACTAATTGTTGATATTATAGACACGGCTTTTGAGATGTTATAGACATATAAATAGTCATATTAATAATTTGAGTTCAACATGCAGCGAGAAGACATGTGAGTAGAATAGTAAAGAGGGAAAAACAAAAAGACTGGGAAGAGTATGGAGAAACCCTAAATAAAAACTACAAGGAGGCAACCAGAAACTTCTACAAAAAGATAAGTGCAATGCGAACCAGAGGAGAACCCTTTGACCCAACTGAAATAATTAACAGCGAAAATGGAGAACCAATAAGTGAACAAAAACAGATCCTAATAAGATGGAAGCAGTACTTCGAACAACTTTTCAACATCCCATCAGATGTCACAGGAATTCAAGAGACCTACACAGATGTCACCGAAGAACTAGAACCAGACATACTAAAAGAAGAAATTATAGAAGCCATCAGATTAGCCCCATTGAACAAATCACCAGGACAGGATGAAATACCAAATGAACTAATTAAAGCAGCAAGAGAAGTAGGAACAGCTTGGCTACATAGACTATTCAACCATGTTTGGGTAGAACAACAGACACCACGAGACTGGGGAAACGCCATAATTATCCCAATTTGGAAAAACAAAGGCAGCAAAAGAGATTGCACACAATACAGAGGCATTTCACTGTTGAGTCATACTGGGAAAATATTTTGCAAAATTCTTGAAAAAAGATTACGAACTACTTTAGAACCCCAGCTAAGCGAAACGCAGCTTGGATTTAGGAAAAACAAAGGATGCACAGACGCCATTTTTGCTCTTAGACAACTTATAGAAAAATCAATTCGAATTCAATGAAACACTCTACTTAGCCTTTGTCGACCAAGAAAAGGCATTTGATAGGGTAGATAGAAACAAGCTGTGGGAAATCCTTAAACAATATGGAGTGAGTACACATCTAACAAACCTATGTAGAAGTTTATACAACAACAGTGAATGCATAGTGAGAGCAACTGGAGGACACTCAGAACCCTTCACCATAAGATCTGGAGTACGACAAGGTTGTGTCCTGTCCCCTCTCTTGTTCATAACATATATAGACAACATATGTAAAGAAACCAGCCAAGCAGAGACAGCAAGAATACCGCATGACGAGAACACAGAAGAAGAACCATCTGCAAATCTAACCATTAGAGAACTCCTGTTTGCGGACGACCAAGCACTAATAGCAAAATCAGAAGCTGAATTACAAGACCACATGAATAGTCTAAACGAAATGTGTAGGGAACATAACATGAAAATTAGCACAAGCAAAACAGAGGTAATGACTATAACTAAAGAAGAACAAACAGCAACAATTCACCTAAACGAACATCCCTTGAAACAAGTAAAGAGCTTCAAGTACCTAGGAAGTATAATATCATCAAATGGCAGATCAGAAGACGAGATCGAAAATAGGTGCAATAAGGCAAATCAACTCATTGGACAAATGGCACCAATACTAAAGAACAAACATGTATCAATAACTACTAAGAAAGCACTTTACAACACAATCTTCCTACCAACTCTGTGCTACCAATGCCAAACCTGGACAATGACAGAAAAAGAGAAAAGAAAAATCACAACAACAGAAATGAGGTTCCTGAGAAGAATACTCAACGTATCAAGAAGAGATAAGATCAGAAATGAAGAAATCAGAACTAAAGTGGGGGTTAAAGCTGCTCTAGATTTTATTAGAAAGCAGCAAGTCAAATGGTTTGGCCATGCAAGTAGGCTACCAGTCAACAGCATGCCACAACAAGCAATGATGTACAGACCAGATGGAAATAGAGGAAGAGGCCGACCACGTAAACGTTGGACGGAGGGAATAACAGAATCCATGGGAATGTCGATATACGAAGCCCATAACCGGGCACTCTCACGAAGTGCATACTTCACCTCGACACCGCAAGGTACAAGAGGAACATGATGAGATGAGATGAGTTCAACATGCAGGAGATACAATATGAGTATAAACACAGCCCAAACCGAAGTAATGCAAGTTAACAGATCGCCGGGCCCACTAAGTATACAGATAAATAGCACAACTCTAAAACAAGTTAAAGAATTAAAATATCTTGGAAGTATGATCACAGAAGATGGCATATTGGACAGAGAAATCGAAATCAGATGTCAAAAAGCTAGTGCACTTACATATCAACTACCACCCTTACTGAAACATCCAAATATACCCATGTCAACAAATCGACAGATAATAAACAGCATATTCACACCAACCCTATGATACCAATCTCAAACCTGGACTTTATCCAAATTACACCTTCGCAAAATCAACACCTGCTCCTCTATACACACCAATTGTTGATATTATAGACACGACTTTTGAGATGTCATGGACACACTAATTGTTGCTATTATAGACACGACTTTTGAGATGTTATATACACGACCTTTGAGATGTTACAGACACTACTTTAGAGATGTCAGACACTTTTATGATATTACAGACATGGTTTTTGAAATGGTATACAGGATGTTTGTAAAGTCTCACTACACTTTGTATGTACAACACATTTGAAAATGAAGTACACGACGTCATCTAAAACGTGATAGAAATTCATTAAATTTGTTACAATAGTTACTGCTATGATCAAACGCTGCTTTGCGGAAGCTGGACAGTACCATTGAAGTATTCATTTGTACTTATTCAGCAAATTTGTAACCGTAATGCGATGAGGCGGTTGTTTATCACGAAATCTTCATTTTGTTTCAAATTTGTTCTACATACAAAGTGTAGTAAGACTTTACAAACACCCGTAAATACGACACCGAAGACATGAAGTTTGTGATGTTATAGACACGAGTTTGTGATGTTATAGATACGACTTTTGTGATGTTATAGGTACGACTTTTGTGATGTTATAGGTACGACCACTGTGATGTTATAAATACTGCGTTTGTGATGTTATAGGCACAACTTTAATTGAAGTTACTGACACAGGGTGATTGAAGTTATTGACACGCGTGTATTTGATGTTATTGACACAGTTAGTTGTGTTTGATGTTTTTGAGACAGCTTCGTTGGTATTATTGACACAGTTGTATTTGCTATTAACCAGACAGCTTTTTTGATGTTATTGACACATTTGTGGTTGATGCTATCGACACATTTGTGATTAATGCTATTGACTCAGTTATGATGGATGTTATAGAAACGTCTTTTGTGATGTCGTGGGCGCAACTTTCGTGATCCTATCACCCTCTACTCCCCAACAGGCAAATGCAGGACGAGTTCTCCACTTACCAGGAGAGCGTCAAGAAGCTCAGCGAGGAGACCAAGAAGACAGGTCAGGTGCTGGATGAGGGTGCCGTCTGTCAGATCTGTCACAAGACCAAATTCGCGGATGGAATCGGCAACAGCTGCCATTTCTGCCAAAAGAAGTCCTGTGCCAGATGCGGGGGCCGGATGACTGGCAAGGGGCCAAGCCCGAAAGACAAACCTAGTGTGAGTATATCTGAGTGTTTTGGGGATTATAAACAACAAGTGAGTGAGTGGTACCTTGCAGTCTCTGACAGAATAAAGTATGTGAGTTGGAATGTGGCCAATATTCCATCACAATGCCTGGGCAGAGCTTCAAAGAAACATGTGGTGCCCAAACGACATGATCCCTCTCTCGGCCTAATTCTTGTGTATTCCAGAGGAATGGGTAACCAATACGTCTGGAACAAGGTAGGCTGCAGACGCTGGCGGCACAGCGTCAAAACCTCCAAAACCCTCGCCACCACGAGCCGGTGACGAGTGGATGGCCAGACCCTGACACCCAAGGGACCCGGCTTAGAGGCGTTCAGCCAAGTCCCACAGGTGAGGGCCTCGTACAACAAGTAGGTCTGGACCAAATAAGAATCATCATCAATCATCATCAAGTGCCGTGCCGGCTGGCGTAAGCGTTCATGGCTCTCCACAGATCTCGGTCTTTGGTGTTCTGGATCAACTCTGCTGATGATATTCCTCCATGCCACCGTCTCAGTCCGTCCAGCATCATTTCTCTTGGTCTGCCTCTGCCTCTCTTCCCCTCGATCTTTCCAGTTGTCACGATGTTCTCCAATGCCTCTCTTCTCATCACATGACCAAAGAAAGATGTTTGTCTCTTTCTTATTGTTGTATATAGTGTTCTAGTTTCATTAGCCTCTTTCAGGCAATCGTTGTTAGTTACTCTGGCAGTCCAAGGAATTCGCAACATTCGTCTTAAAAACCACATCTCTGTTGCTTCTAAGTTCTTCCTAATTTGTTCATTTACATTCCAAGATTCGCTGCCATACAGCAAAACTGGTTCTATATAGCATTTTAGTACTCTCTTTCTTACATTCATTGATAGCGACTTATTGCATAAGATACTCTTCATTTTCTGAAATGCTGTCTTTGCCTGCCCTATTCTGCTCTTAATCTCTTTTGTACATCTTCCATCTGATGTTATAAGTGCCCCTAGGTATTTAAAATTATCCACTTGGTTGAGAATTTCCCCTTCTATTTCTATGTCACATTTTGGCGTCCCCATTTTCTTTGATATCATCATTGTTACTGTTTTCTTGATATTCAAGGACAGTCCTTTCTGTGCACTCTCTGTTACTACACTGTCCAACAATTGTTGTAGGTCTGTTGCATTATCCGCTACCAATACTGTGTCATCTGCATAGCGTATATTGTTTATATTATATCCTCCGATTAGTATTCCTGGCTTCTCTTTGATCTCTCTCATTATTACTTCGCTATATAGGGAGAAGAGATCGGGTGACAAGACACACCCCTGTCGTACTCCTAGCTTTATCTGTTCGTAACTACCCTCTTTATTTCCCATTTTAATTGCTGCTACTTGGTTCCAGTATATATTCTTTATTATTCTTAAATCTTTCCCATCAATGTTGATATCTTCAAACATTTTAATCAGCTCATCATGTTTTACTTTATCAAATGCCTTAGTATAATCTATGAAGCATAAATATATGTCTCTTTGTTTCTCTATTGATCTTTCTATTAGTGTTCGTAATGTATATTGCATTGTTTGTGCCCTTTCCTTCCACAAACCCACACTGTTCTTCACTAATTTCCACTTTTATTTTCTTTCTTGTTCTTCTCATTATAATTATGAGTAGAAGCTTAGTGACATGGTTTATGAGGTTAATTGTACGAAAATCTTCACAATTAATTGCTCCTGGTCTTTTTGGTATAGCTATAAATACAGATTTCAGCATATCACTGGGTAAATATCCACTTACTGTAAATATCATTCAACATTTTGTTAATATATCTACTCCAAATTCTCCCAACACTTCTAATTCTTCTATTGTGATTTCATCTGGCCCAGCTGTTTTTCCTTTCTTCATATGTTTCATAGCATCAGCGACTTCTTCTTTTAGAATAGGTGGGCCTTCTAAGTTACTTTCTTCTGTTAATTCTTCCCTTTCTCCATTATATAATTCTCTTATATACTCATTCCACCTCTTCATTATAGCACCTTCCTCAGTAAAGTCTGTCCTGTTTTTGATTTCAAACACCTTGTATTTATTCTTATTTTTCTTCCTGTGAGCTCGCTGATTTGTCTGTACATACTTTTTTGATCTTTAATGGAATTTAATTAAATTTTTCTGCATTGCTCATTTAACCAACTTTCTTTTGCCTTCACACATTTATCTCTTATTTCTTTATTTATCTTAGCATACTCTTGTTTGTCATTTTTATTCTGTTTCCTTTTGTCCATCAACCTTAAGATTTCTTCATTCATCCATTTTTTCTTAGCTTTTTGGCTTCTCTCCGGTAATATTTCTTTGCTAGTTTGATGAATGGAGTCCCTTAACATTTCCCATTGTTCATCTATACTCTGTATTTTAGCTATTGCATTGTACCTATTTTTCACAGTCACTCTGTATTGTTCTTGAATTTCTTTATCTACTTTCAGAACCTCTTATTAAGTCTCAAGTTTTAACCATTTTTTTCCCCTCTCTTTAATCTTACTTTTATTTGTCCACATAGTGGTACATGATCACTGTTACCGTCAGCACCAGGCATTGTCTTTACATTAATTAAAGCATTTCTAAATCTTTTATTAATTAGTATGTAGTCAATTTGGTTGCGTATTTTCATATCCGGGCTTTTCCATGTGTACAGTCGTCTTTTATGGTGTTTAAACCATGTGGTTCCAATTATCATATCATTAATATTTGCCCATAAGAATGGATGGTGGAAAATGGGAAGCTGGGGTGTGGCGCAGACGTGTTGCATTATATATCAAAGTCAAGGGGATTGTTTAGGGGAAGCACAGTTGTGGGCGATTTGGCAGCAGACCGCTTTGCGTTAGTTTTTTATGAAATGGTATGGGTGCCGGTCGTTAGAAAGCAATGACAAACTACTGAACGTAAACTTGCCCAGGATTCACGAACAACTCAAAAATGCTGGGGTTGACCACTACGTCCTGTAAAAGATACGCAACTAACTTATGGTAAAATACTGTATATAAGGTCACGGAAGATACGGGAAGTCGCTTACGACAGTTAATCATCCAATGGCAATTAATCATCCAATGACAGTTAATCATCCAATGACAATTAATCATCCAATGACAGTTAATCATCCAATGACAGTTAATCATCCAATGACAGTTAATCATCCAATGACAGTTAATCATCCAATGACAGTTAATAATCCAATGACAGTTAATCATCCAATGACAGTTAATCAGTTAAGAAAAGACGGTGCCGAAGGGTAGGCCATGCATGGGGAAATTCCGATAATAGTGTAACTATAAGAGCCATAGACTGGAACCCACTGGACGAAATAAATAGAAGTAGACCAAAAAAGTCATGCAGGAAAACAAATAGTTTAAAGACGAGTGGGTCGTTGTCATTGCACCGAGTTTTATCCCATATGGCGTCTCACAAAGCACCAACTCCATAGCTCCAGCGACAAAAAATTGCAGGCGTGGATCAAGTCTTAGAAAGTTGCACTCGTGAACCGAACGGAGAATAGAAGTAGAAACAGAAATGAAGGGTATGGGAAGGGCATGGACAGGGCTGCATGGGATAGCTAAAGATAGGGGGCTTGGAGTGGGTTGGTTGAAGGAAGGGCATGGACAGAGCTGTATGGGGTAGCTAAATATAGGGGGTTTGGTTGAAGGAAGGACATGGACAGAACTGCATGGGATAGCTAAAGATAGGGGGCTTGGAGTGGGTTGGTTGAGGGAAGGACATGGACAGAGCTGCATGGGGTAGCTAAAGATAGAGGGCTTTGAGTGGGTCGGTTGAGGGAAGGACATGGACAGGGCTGCATGGGATAGCTAAAGATAGGGGGGCTTGGAGTGGGTTGGTTGAAGGAAGGACATGACAGAGCGGCATGGGGTAGCTAAAGATAGAGGGCTTGGAGTGGGTTGGTTGAAGGAAGGACATGGACAGAGCGGCATGGGGTAGCTAAAGATAGAGGGCTTGGAGTGGGTTGGTTGAAGGAAGGGCATGGACAGAGCGGCATGGGGTAGCTAAAGATAGAGGGCTTGGAGTGGGTTGGTTGAAGGAAGGGCATGGACAGAGCTGCATGGGATAGCTAAAGATAGAGGGCTTGGAGTGGGTTGGTTGAAGGAAGGGCATGGACAGAGCTGCATGGGGTAGCTAAAGATAGAGGGCTTGGCGTGGGTTGGTTGAAGGCCGACCGTGGGTTGATTGAGGGCCGGCGTGGGTTGGTTGCGGGTGTAGATAGAGGATAGAGGGCGCAAAACGAAAAGGAGACTGTAGACAACAGAATATGCATTGCTAGATTTGAACCCGGAACTTTCAAATAGGGAAAGGGGGAAGGATTTCCCGG
>JACEFZ010015925.1:0-110295 GCA_014155875.1 Cepaea nemoralis
GTCTGTGAGAGAGCTTTCACAGCACTAAAGCAGGCATTAACTGCTCATCCAGTCTTACATCTACCACACCTCGACCAACCATTCGTGCTGCGCACCGATGCCAGTAACATAGGAATTGGGGCAACGCTGTTGCAGAGAAAGGGAGATGTACCATCAGAGCTATTCCCTGTAGCCTATGCTAGCAGGAAATTGAATGCAGCAGAGAGAAATTACAGTACTATCGAGAGAGAATGTCTTTCGCTCGTATGGAGTGTACATCAATCTCAGGCATACCTATATGGCAAACACTTCACAGTACAATGCGACCATCAACCACTCATGTTCCTCGCAGCATCTAGGACTCTGAATGCCCGACTTATGAGGTGGTCGCTGCTTCTTCAACCTTACTCGTTCCAGGTTGAGTATGTTCCTGGGAAAATGAATGTGGGAGCGGACTTCCTGAGTCGACACCCAGTGCCTGATGAACCAGGTCAATCAGCTGCAAAAGAGAATACAAGGGGGGGGGAAATGGGAACAACTTGATAACTGAAAATGTTGGAAACATAGTTCCATACCGTAGAACAATCTGGGGTGGGGCCATGTAGCATAATGGCTAACCACCATTATTCAGTTACCAAGACCGCAAGCCAAGAAGAGGAAATAATAAAACAATTGACTTACACAACCGCAAACTGAAACTAGGACTTAAAACTTAACATCGAAACTGGAACTGCATAAGTGACAGATGACGTGGATTCTTAGAAAGATTTCATCAGACAAAGCTCGGAAACCCATTGGATAGGAGGAGACATGTGACCCGCTTTCGCGCCAACGCATGTTTTGCATATGTTAATATTCATCAGAATATGGTAAGCCCGCACTTTTCCTGCAACCAGCCTGATGAACAGACTGTGAGAAGCTGGTGTGACCAAATTTTCAAACATGGGATTGCGGATTGTCTAGATCCGAGTGATTCTTGGTGGCTACATACCAACAACCACCCAACACATCAGCAAACTAACCACCTAAATCAGACCTGAAAGAGGGAAGCCGAGAGAAAGAGATGAACCACAAGTGAGATGGAGGATGACTTGGCCATGAGCAAAGTATGGGGAGGCCTTCAGAGGAGCTATACGGGCAGACCTGAAGTGGATCCATCAGTCAATGGACCCTGGCTTACCTAAATCTTCCAGTCACCAGGTTACCTTTCTAATTGGTACACACCACACCCAATTTCAGGAAACTGATATTTAATTGTTGATTCATCATCTTCACACTTAACATGTACAACATCTAAAATGTTTACTATGTTTTCACACTTGTTGACCTCTCATAGTATTGATGCTTGTTTATTGATGGTCTGTGACAATGGTCCAATATGCAACTTTTCTAATATTTTGTGTAAATCACAATAGAGATGTGTGTACTGGCCAGAAGGCTCAGGCCCAGTCAATAAATGATTAACATGAATTGACCTTCTGTTAATTTATCAGTTCAAACCTATCTGTGAGTCACCAGCTTCTTTGTACATCATGTTGTCAGAATCTAATGTGATTGATTATGTGTTTGATTGTTTAAAAATAAATCCACTCATAATGACTTACTAAAATGGGGGAGAGAAGACTCTAGATCTATCAACTGCTCAATATCCATGTTTTCTTCATCTAAATCAGGCTGAGAAAATTCTCCAGACTTTCCTCAGATTTGATAACCAAAAAAAGGGGGCTCCAGAGCTACAGAATCCTTGGAGAAGGGGCAGAATCCCAGTTAGTAATCATTATTCTCACCAGGGCCATAATCTATATCTCCTAGACTACTTAATAGAACGAGGCCTGCAGATAACTCAAGGTTCATATTCTGGGGTTATTGAAGATAGAAGAGGATGGGGCTCTACTTCTTTTGTTAGAAATGGGGCATGCACTACAGTGATCTCCCACTCCCTTCAAAAATATATGACAGAGCTGACAGGTGAGAGGGTGGCAGAGGGAGAAAAAAAATGGTATACTATCGTCTTGTTGTTTGTACTCGTTTTTCGTTACCCCCCATATCAAATGTAAAAATGTTGAAACAAATGTTGTAAAAATTTGCGCATATGTCACCTACACTTCCACATGCAACGCTCTGTAACAACACGAACAATACAAATGCAAATGTTTCTTAACACTCAATAAAGGTTTCAAAAATAAAAAAAAAATTAAAAAAAATAACTGACCTCGCATCTGACCTCGTATCTAAAAAAATAACTGACCTCGCATCTAAAAAAATAACTGACCTCGCATCTAAAAACATAACTGACCTCGCATCTAAAAAAATAACTGACCTCGCATCTCGGAAAAATCATGGAAACAATTATAACTAAAAGAATCAATCACCACCTGGAAAAATACGGACTAATTAGTAACACACAGTCAGGACTTCCAACAGGAGCGCACTTGATCAGATAATTAAACTAGAGCACCATGTGAAAAAGGGTTACAAAAAGGGAGAAAAAACGATAGCGGTATTCCTGGATTTGGCAAAAGCTTACGACCAATGCTGGAGACAAGCAGCCCTAATCAAAGCCAACCAAATAGGGATAGTAGGCAGATACATCGAGAACTTCTTACAAAACAGAAGCTTCACGGTGAGAATACAAAACGAGGAATCCAATACTTATGAACAAGAAAACGGAATACCACAAGGATCGGTTATATCCCCAACAATATTTGCAATACTAGTGAATGACCTAAACGAAGAAAGAGTGGACGACAAAATAGGACTATCCCAGTTTGCTGATGACTGTGCAGTATGGAGAAACGGCAGATTCCTAAAAGCGACTAGAGACCGGCTTCAAATCCAGATAAATAGAATCGCCAAATGCATGGAAAAATGGGGGTTCCAGATCAACACCGACAAAACAGTTAGCATGATTTTTAACGCCAAACGAAGAAGGTCATATTCTAACTGCAGCTTACAAATCCAAGGTCAGACTATACAGAGAACACGTCATACAAAATTCCTTGGAATGACACTGGATGAACAACTAAGCTGGAAAAGGCACATAGACCTAACGGTCGAAAAGGTTAAAAAAACACTAAATTTACTAAGAATAATCAAAGGAAACGGATGGGGAGCCCATACAAAGACAATGATAATGTTTTACAAGTCATTTATTAGGGGGAGATTGGAGTACGGCAGCATAGTTTGCGATGCAACAACAAATCGCAACAAACGGAAACTGGACACAATTCAGAATCAGGCACTAGGTATCATAGTAGGAACTGGCAAATATACATCTAGGGAAGCCCTGGAGGTAGCACTCGGGATTCTGCCGCTTCAGATGAGGAGAAAGCAGCTGACTTACAATTACTGGGTGAAGGCGACACAGGACAAGGCACACCCAGCATTCCAGACATTCCAAGACAACACAAGCAAATGGGGAGGAATACCCATTCGAAAAACCCAAACACCAGCAGGGTGGACAGCAGCACAGGAAATGCACGCGCAGGAGGAATTAAAGACAACACTGACGCAAACAAGAATCTACAAACCAAAACTACCCCGATGGGAACTCCAACTGCCATTCACAGACACAACCCTCGCCAACCAAATTGACAAATCAACAGATGAATTAGCAGCGAAAAACATCACGGAAGAATACATAAGACAATTACGTATGGACAGCCTAACTATATACACTGATGGATCTAAGAACGAAAAGGGAGAGGTCGGGGCAGGTGTGGCGATACCACAGCGGTATACACGGCAGAATTAATCGGCATTATGAAGGGACTGGAAGTGGCGATGGAACCACCCCCCCCCCCCCCCCCCCATAAAACTAACCATATTAACAGACTCACTGTCAGCTGTTCAGGCACTTGGAGACTACTCCAAAGGGAAAAGACCGGATTTGAAGGAAGAAATACTTACATTGATAACCAACCTAAAACACAAGAGATATCAGGTCACAATAGCCTGGATACCGGCCCATATTGGCATATACGGCAATGAGATGGCAGATCAAGCTGCCAAACGCGGGACTACCAGCCGAAACTTAGTAAATACTGGACTAGGAGTTACAGAAGCAAAGAGTATCATCAAAAATCATATACATGCATATCAGATCCTTAAAGAACCCAGCATGAAAAGCCAAATTAAAAACAACACGAAAATTCCAACTTATAAAAAACTATGGAGGATGAGACTCGGATATTGGAAAGACAAAACAAACAACCCCAGATGCGTGGAATGCACGGAAGACAGCACGATAGAACACTATCTCATATCATGGAAGACATATGACCAGGAACGCCAGAAACTGATAGATTACTTTCAAGCAAGGGATACCATGATGACAATGAAGGAGTGTCTGCGGACAGATGGCGATAGAGACCTGCAAAAAATGGTCAACCAATTTATAGAAAGAACTGGAAAGGATGTATAAACGACACAAAAATACAACCACCGAATGAAGTGGACTGAAACCGTCAATTCGTTGAAACAACTAACAGCTGTGACGAAGAAACTAGGAAAGACTCTCGGGCACCGGAGAAGAGAAGCTACGGACCACACACCGGGATGGGAATAGAAAAAGATACCACAAAATCTCTAATAAAGAAGAACATATAAATACTTACATTGACAAATCAAACAAATTAAACCAACAAACTAAACAGCCAGACACATAACCCCAACTCAAATTAAACAAATAAAATAAATAAATAAATACGCAACAGAATAGATCAGATAAATAATTATCACAAATGAGATAATTATACAAACCAATAATCCAACTAGGTTGAAAAATAAAGGGATAAAGTGGGGGATTAAACAGAAAAATACAGATAATAAATTTTTCCCATCAATGTTTGTACCGTTAATTGTTAGTTTTTATTTAAAACAAAAAAAAAAAAAAATTGAATGTTAGTTTGTACCTTTATTGTCCATGTTCTATGTACCTAAATTCCCTTTTTTTCGGACATCCACTCTTTTCCATTATGTGGATGTCCGGGGTGCCCTGAGATGGGCGGTTGGCTGCGGCGTGACTTGGACGGGGTGTGTGTGGTTTGGCCTCTACCTGGAGGAGCCGGAAGGAGGGTGACGAGACGAGCAACAAGAAAGGACACCATCAAGGACGGGGACGGGGAGAGACCAGGACAATGACCAGTACCGGTATGCTAGGTTCGCACGTGGGATGATCAACGGGAACAGGTTGACAACAGCAGGGACATCGAACCAGGGACGGGATTTACAAAACACTCCCATTATAAAAAAGCGGACTTGCTGGACAACCAGACCTCTCACCCAACGGCATAGACATTGTCTGCGCACAACATAAGTCAGATTGTACTGGCACATAAATAAAGTAATAATCTACGCACCATGAACCACCGCTAGTATAACCGATGCCGCACGGGCTGGTTGAAACAAGGTGGAAAGTTTTTTTTTTTTTTCCAAATTGGACGGACGGACGGAAAAAAATAAAACATGATATGTGTCAGCACATTCACTATAGGAAAACATTGTTTTGAATTTCTAAAACGTCGCCTCCCATTACCAACTGTGAAGCGATTAGATGGATTACTCAAGCTGAAGTGTAAAATATCGTTACAGGATTGTCGATTGAAATTTCTCGAGGAATGCCTAAGGACGGGGATATTTCCTCACCGGTATTTCAGATCTCTTAGGGCCGACAGAATATGTCTAAGACGACTGACAAAAAAACCAGATAGAAGAAACCAAGTCCAAGCTGGCCAACTTGAAGCGGACACATAGTTCTGCCTATTACGTCACCAAAGAATTCAGCTTGTATGGCTACTTAAAGTTCACTAAATTCTGCACAGAAACAGTGTACAAGGTGAAAATCGCCTCAACAAATCACTGAGCACTGAAAAGGTAAAGTACTAGACAACCCAGAGAAGAATGTGAGGAACTTATCGTCGTACGTACTCAAAAACATTGAAACGGAAGCCCTTGCACACGGATTAAAATTCTGCATAAAGCCTAAACACATCAACAGTGTTGAGTCACAAGCACAATTTGAAATGTTGTTTGATCAAGTCTCCAAGTTATCACCTACTTCTGCTGAGTCGGTCGGGTGGCTGAAGGCCAAACTGGTAGATTTATAACACCAGTAAGTAGTGTATTTGGTTAAGGATCCATCTCAAAATAGGAGCCCGAGGGCGAGGGGAAGGCGCAGGTAATGGTGGAAAGGGTAGGAGCAGGGTTAAAACCGGAACCACCCCATTTTAGGAGCAGGCTGATTCTGGCGGGTAAAAAATTAGGTCATGAAAAAAAAAGTGGGAAATTGGGTCGGGAAATGTTGTGTGGCGGGGATGTGTGGGAATGGTTGAAGTCTGTAAAAGTAATTAAGGTAGTCAGGAAGAGGGGCGTAAAAGTTGCTTATGTTCGTGTCTGAATCGTCGGTGCCTTTCAAATGTGTGAGTGTTTTATGTGATATCATAAATGTGTGATGATAAGAGGCGGGGTGTAGCGATTGTGGGGTGATAGTAGTGGGTGTGGCTTAGTGAAATTAGTTGATAAGGGTGCAATGTAGATGGTCATAGTAGCTTATTCACTACCATCATTACAAATGAAACCTTATAAAGATCGTTGATTGTAATGGATATGGTGTAGTGTCATTCGGTGGTAAGGGGTGGGTAACAGGTATTAGTAGTCAACCAGTGGTCAAATAGGTGTTAAGTGGACTATAGTGGTAATAGTATATGGGGGTTGTCATAAATCTTAAACGTAATGGGTATTGATAAGAGGTGGGGTGTTATGTAGAGGGTCGCAGTTACACACTGGTCAACCAGTGGTCAAGTAGTGGTCAAGTGAGGGAATTTTAGGGAAAAGTGATTGTAATGATATCGTGATGATTAAAGGGTGGTAAATTAGTGGTCAAGTAGTGGTCAAGTAATGATCAAGCAGTGGTCAAGTGGTCGAGTGACCACTTGAATTGTAGAGGAGGATGTGCTTATACGTATAGTAGTGGTGGTTGGTTCCTGATGGTCTTGAAGCTGTGTCTAGAGAGTGATGGGGTGAAGAGGAAACCCATTCCACTACTGTTCCCTCAACTCATACCATTACTGTTGTCACCACACACAGACAGACACACAGTCGGAGGTGGGGGTTACGTGAGAGAATCACCACACACGTGTTGTCAGCTGGCGCGTACGGAAATATGTCAATATTAACATGTGAGGAGGGACGTCTCTATGGCGTTTTTGAGATGCTATCAGTAAAACCTTGACCGTGATATGAATGGGGTGATGGTAGTTAGATAAAGACACACAAGTGCAGACAAGTACAGAGACATTAAAAAAAACCAAAGACACACTTGTACATACAGACATCGCAAGTACAGACACAAGAACACAAAGAAGCAAACAAGGACAGACACACACCCAGACATGAACACTGACACACAACCATATTCTCTTCCATACATACATACACATGAATACAAAGACAGACACGTACAGACACACACGTACAAATACAAAGACACACACCCATCTTCTATCATTACTACTGTCATCACAACTATACACAACCACACACATACAATGACGAACAGTCACGCATTTACATACAGACAGCACGAGTGCAGAAAAGACACATACTGAGCTGTAAGTTCTAAATATGTATTTATTCAACTGTTGGTTGCAACCAAGTATAGAAATTACGCCATCCACCTGGGTGTCGCAGTGTCCAAGGATGTAGTTTATCAGTCATATACGTACCTACAGATGTAGCGAAGCTTTCCTCCATGTCCTGGACATTCACGTCTGTGTTGTAAGAATTATTAACCAGATGCTTACCCAGACGAATACCAAGTGTAAACACCATCATATTCTCCCATAGTTGATGACGTTATCGGCAAAGACTTCATCAGCGATCGAAACAAAGACCAGGAAAACGTGTTCGGGCTTGATACGGACTTCTAGTCTCTTGAATAACACATCTTGTTGGTTGGCTATGTGACGTACTAAGCGACACAACCTCGAGTTATTGGTCTTTGTGGGGTTGTAGGAACTAATAATAGTCAACGCCACAATCACCAGCTCACTGTGCACTTGGTTCAACTCGGCCGTTGGTTGTGTCATTATTATACCGATAGCTACCAGAGACCCAATGGCATACAGTTGATGGTCAAATGGTCTAATACTATCACCCGACGCGTTTATAAACATCAACTCGACTAGGTAGCTGGTTATTAATACTCATGGATCCTAGGTGGAAACATCCTTTTACGGCCTTGATTGCGGGCCCAACAGGGAGTGGTAAACCGTCTTTGTCCAACGGTTCTTGGCCCATCTACCAACCATGGTAGACCCCTTCCAGAGGAAATTATATGGTGCTATGGGGAATGGCAACCCATCTACGAAACTAAGAAGGGTGTTAAAAGAATAAAACCAGCAGTCAGAAAGCCGTCGACTCATAAGACACATCACCACCAACCGGGACATTCGGATATTTTCTCATAATGGCGTTAATTCATCCCAAGTCATGCGAGTGTCTGCATTCTGGTCTGGATCTGTTTAGCGTGCCTCCGACACAAACGGAAGTAGAAGAGGGACAGTTTGTGGAGATTCATCCTTTGGCCACGTTAGCTTATGGGGCACCCATCGAATTCTCCATCTCGGGTGTCGGAGAAGATTACATTGATTTGTTTAATACTTTTCTTCACGTGAGAGCCAAAGTTAAACTGCCCAATGGCGATGACCTACCAAACACAGCCGAATTCGGTCCTATAAATTATTATTTGCATAGTTTGTTTTCTCAAGTAGACGTGTCCCTGAACGACACTCTTATTTCACTGAGTGAAAATTCGTATCCGTACCGGGCCTACTTGGAAGTTCTTCTGAATTATGGCGAAGAGGGAAAAAAAAGTCATCTGACGTCAGCTCTATACTATCAAGATACTCATTTGTTTATGACAGACACGAAGGGTGATACCTATAAAGGTCTAGCCAAAAGAAGATCTTTAGCCAGCTATAGTGTGCCTCTGGGTATGATGGGGCGCCTACATTCTGACATTTTCAATCAGGACAGGTACATGTTGAATGGCGTCGATATTAAAATCAAATTAACCCCATCAAAATCCGTCTTTAATTTGATTGCCACGGATGTAAACGGTGGGTACAAAAGTGTCATTACTTACGCCAGCCTCTTGGTGAGGAAACCTAAGTTAAATCCAACTATCTCTCTGGCTCATGAAAAAGCCTTATTGTGATCCAATGCCAAGTATCCTTTTAAAAGAGTCGTGGTAAAAACCTTTACTATCCCGTAAGGTATGTTTTCCCACACACAAGATAACCTTTTCCTCATCCAGACACCTGTGACAAGGTCGTCTTGAGTCGTGAGAGTTAACCACACCCGAGGTGTCTCTAGCATTCCCGTGTATTCTAACCCCAGGGGTTGGACAGATAGATACACTTTTTACTCTGTGGTTGACCTCGTATTAGTTAATTATGTCTACAAGCCCCTCCAGATTCTAGACCCCCACTAACTACCTACTCCCGTGGAACAATGAACACTGAGGCATCGTCCGAGACCATACTCAATAAGTATACAAAGAGTAAGTCAACATACACAAAGTTTATTCTACCCTTGAGAATAAAGAACTGAAATGAACATCCTGATAGAATAATATATTTACACAAATAGAGGATAGAGTAGAGACAGAATCAGAGATATGGCCCAATTCATCATCAGGCTTAGAAGTAGATTGGATGCAGATGTCCCGTCCAGTCGGTCCGCCACTCACCCGGCTTCCTTCCAGTGAGATGACTAGAACCTTGGAGACCACTCCGTCCCCAGAGCTTGGATCGACAACAAGAGAGTTACCCCTGGACCCATTCAACTGGACCAACTGCAACTTCATCACTTCCTAATGAGTCACTGCTAAGTTAATACACAGTTCTCGATAAACAGCCTAGCTGGGAGATAATCCTCCTGGACTTGACCCCAGTTACTCTTGAGTTCAATGAATGCCCGTAGCCAATGATCAATCTAATGGTCCCTCATTAGTATCAATTACCCCTGGTTGGGTAATAGCCAATGATCAATCTAATGGTCCCTAAGTCTCAGTACATTACCCCTAGTTGGGTAATCAGCCATTGACCAATCTAATGGTCCCTAAATCACAGTACATTACCCCTGGTCGGGTATTCAGACAGTTCTGCTGACACTAGAGTACTACAAGAAAACACAGTTCCGTTTCTAACTTAAGTTCACCATTTAGATAACACTTCTATTTCATCCGGAGATAACACAGTTCAGTCTGGACAAGAATTAGTTGTCCGTTACCGAATAACAATGGTACTAAGTCATTATACGTAAGGTGGTGTAGGCCACATCATGACCTGCCACTAAAGCTGTCGTAGGAACAGTCCCAGTTTATAAATCATTCTTTCTGACGTTTAGGCGGAAACTCATTAGACGGCGTACCGTCTGGTGTCTCATATAATTGAGCATGATTGCTCAGGTAGCTGAACTTCTCCTTACTGAAACAAAGTATCTTCTAAGTCAGACAAGCAACACAAACCATCACATCCCACACGTGCACTTTCAGGGCACCGGAATCACTGGATGCTAACATTCACTCATGTTGATTCAACCTGGCACATGGTGTGGTTTAGTCAGGCGAGGTAAGTAAATGATTCGACCCTTCGCTGTGGTACACGAAGTGGTTTCAGGTAGACAACAAGTGTATTCGACTGGTTCCTCAACAGGCAAACTCCTGAAAGGAAGAGCGACCGGTGAGAGTATTCTGGCCCAAACATTGGTCCACATGCATCCTACCAATGACTACTCAACCCTTAGTCATGCTACTTAGTTATGCAAATAACTAAAGCATTATCTCTATATGAAGAGTAGTAAAGAATTGGTTCGGTAATGTCAGCTGGCCTCATAGCAGCCCGTCAAACAGAGTAAGAAATCAGAATGACGAGTCTTATCGTAGGTCTCACCTATCCCTAATCATCTACCAGTTGTCGCTAACGTCACTAGTTATAGTAATCAGTTATCATAGTTCTAAAATTAACAGAACTAAACATTAAGGTCGGTATTGTTTGTTCTTGAGTATCATCGTAAACTGGAGTTGTTATTAACTGATTTTGTGCTGGGTCTTTTCTAAAACCTGGGGTTATTGTAGTTCCCCTGACTCATAGTTCTAAAATTAACAGAACTAAACATTAAGGTAAAGAGTCACTGGACTCGTTCCTTACATAGTACATGTTCAATAATAAACATATTACTGATCATTGTACCATCCCTCGGGATATAGGGATAATACATGATCACATCAAGTATTTACACACTCCGTTCTGCTGGTGGGACCTCCTGTCCACCCTATAGCAAAACTCTTCTTATCAGACTCTTCCCTAGAGTCAAGAAGCCTTCTTGGTAAAACATGTTCCCCACATGTTCCAAGGGTTATGTTCCATCTCTGCTCTTCCAAGTGGATTAGCCTTGGCCTTGACTGAACTTCATAGCTGGCCTGGTCTGCCAGTACCATACTTTCATAACTTGCTTTCAAATCCCCCATATCCCATATGTCCCCGTGTCTCATGCAACCTCCTTTTGTCCTTCCATACTACTAGCACCTCAGCACTCATTCGCACGTGTGCCAGCATGAAAGAACAGGAAAGTAAAGACAAGAATTCAGAACGCAAATGTACATCACGACGGTACTCATTGTTATCACGCGTCGACCTACTCGGCGTTCGTTATCGCTCCAAGAAGTATCACATACCATGCCTTAATATATATACATAATGCCACATCATATATATATATATATATATGTATATATATATATATATATATATATATATATATATATATATATATATATATATATATATATATATATATATATATATATATATATATATATATATATATATATATATATATATATATCATCACTGAAGACTTACCTCACACAGAATTCCAGTGTTCCACACAATGATTCACTATTAAGTTAACACACAATAGTTACATCATTCATGGTGGCTAAGAACTAAGTTCTCTCTTTACTTAGTAACTAAGCACAATTGTGTCTGAATCTCCACCTACCAACTTACTTTGCTATCTAACAGTTCTCCTTGCTTCAGTAACTGACTGACATAATATAACAGTACAGCGAAAGGACGATGGACTATCAACAACTCCAAGACGGACAGTTCTAGCTCCATTTTAGTTTATTCAGAATCAAGCCAGATGTTGCTCAGTTAAATCATACGTCCATCTCTTCTTCAGTCCCTGATGTTAACTCGTACAACCTTCATATAACATGGCGTCTTCTCTCCTCCAGGCCCAGATGTTGACTGGTTCCTAACAACCAACTACGTCACGACTTGAGCATCTTTCTTCCCATTCCATCCCGATGCTCAAGCGTGCTGTAGTTTTGCCCACCAAATATACCCATACTGCTATACCTTCCTATGTTTTTGAAAGACTTTTTCCCTTAAAAAGTCTTTACTCCCAATCCCCCTACTCTATTCCCTCTCTTTCCTTACCTCTCCCCGCTCCTCTACTCTTCCCCAAACCAACTTTATTTTAAGTAAAACAATCTATTCGTAACTCTTTCCCCTGCCATATAGTAATCCATTATATATTTCTTGTTCGTTCTTGGCTCCTAAAGGTTCCTGTATAAAATATATATGTCATAAGAACAGCTCGTATAAATCGTTATCGTATACTTGACATTACGAAATTCTTCACTCTTTCACAACACAGGATGGACAGAAACAATGTAGTTAGAAAAAACAAAGAAGGGGTGCTCTATAGTAGATAGACAGGTTTTTATTGGTGCAAGAAATGCCGTGCTTAACGGTAATGATTAAGATGTTGTAGTGATGTTTAGTACAAAGCCAAGGGAAACAATTGGTGTAAATTGAGTGAAAAGCATAAAGAATGAATAGTCAACATGATCACATTTACATACAGTAATGAATAGTCAACACAATCACATTTACCTCCCTTGCCAATAAAAAAAAAATTTTGTAAAATAATTTTTTTTTAAAAATACATCTTATGAAATAGATCTTTGTTCTCTATAAATCAAGTTGACATAAGTTTTCACAACATTTATATATTCAACATTTATATTGCCATCCACAATATTGTCTATATTTCGTTATCTCATCTTTGACCACGAGCCAATGTTCATATTCCATGAACATTTTTAATATAATTAACGCTGGGTTTTCACAGCTCCTTTTTCTTGCCCCCTCACATCCCATGATCTGCTTCTTTGTCTACCTATATATATACCCCCGCTTATATGCTGCCATTCACAGTCTCCCCCCCCCCCCTTTTTCATATACCCAACCTTATATCTTCATATTATAATTAAAAGAGGAACCATTCAATTACCAAACCCTAATGCAGCTTCTATTTTACTTCCTAATACTTCATATCTATAAGAACCTCTTCATGCCGATTATCACAGCAAGTTAATATTCACAAAGAGAATGTGTCTCTCTATTAGCCCTCCGTAGTTTTATTAACTCTTTTCTGAACGAAGGGTCTTAAATAAAGCCCCATGTATTTTCTTTGAAAATTAAACTTACTTAATTAAATTTATAACATATTTATTAACAAGGTAACCTAATACACAAAACACTTAATTAAATTATGAGTTAAGCGAAATAAGATCAAAACAAGACATTATACCCCCCAACTCATTCAAAGAAAAACACATTTTAAAATAATATAACATGCATCTCATCAAATCAGAAGAAAATATTCTATTATTACCTATCACTATTGGTCTCTTTTACGGACCAATAGTTTGTACGCAAAAGTCTAGGAACACAATAATCCTATTCAAATAACAACAACCATTTCACAGGACCAAATCAAGCAACAAAAAAAAAACATATTATATATGAGGCATTAAAAACTCAGACTCAATAAAACAATCAAATAATAACAACGCAAAAGTCTAGGAACACAATAATCCTATTCAAATAACAACAACCATTTCACAGGACCAACTCAAGCAAAAAAAAACATATTATATATGAGGTATTAAAACTCAGACTCAATAAAACAAGTGTCTTCTCGCTAAAGAGAAGGTTTTCAAAAAAAAAAAAAATATAATTCACTTAAAATTAACTACGTACAGTGGCCCATCAACATTGGCCTCCTATACGAACCCATGTAACACCTATCTATTCATATCAGTTATTCCACTATTTTTATAACCTAGAAAACAAAACACTTCACTGCCAAGTATGTATATCTGTTACTTTACAGACCAATTTCTTAACTTAGAACAATATCTGTTCTCTCTACACAAAAAAATCACTAATCAGCAATGACCATACTATCATTGATTCTCTCCCCTCACAATTTTCTATCTTTTTCCAGCCTAACTCCTAACACATCACAATGTCTGGAATATCATCTTAAGCAAGCACTGTAACTACAGGTCAACTCATTTTATCTATTACTAATGTGGCGATTATCCCAATGTCATCTCAATGTACCAGCCGTCATCTATCTACTAATTAACCTGTGGCTCGGTACACCAATTGTTTCCCTTGGCTTTGTACTAAACATCACTACAACATCTTAATCATTACCGTTAAGCACGGCATTTCTTGCACCAATAAAAACCTGTCTATCTACTATAGAGCACCTCCACCTGCTGTACCATTATCCAACTTGTCTATCTACGAAAACTCAAGAAGTTGAAACATAAAATCAACCAGCAATTCCATCACAGAGAGGAAAAAATATATGCCTCACTCGAACCTACCTCTATATTAGTTATCTCAATGCTTAACTACTCCTCAAGACCATTTATGAAAAGTATCCATAGAAGCCTTTTCCATTTCCACCGTTTCATATACTTCATCAAGTATCTCTTTCCTTTTTACATCATGAAACTTATATCTTGTCATCTGCAGTATTTTCTAATAATTTACTTCTTAGTTTTCCACTTCATCAATAACTCCAAGTTTCTTTGAATAAGTGCTATCTCCACATCAATATCATCTTCTTCGTATAACTTATTAGTTTCTTCCATACTACTATTTGATTCTGACTTGTCATCCATTTCCTCTTCTTCACCTGTATGTCTCTCACTAGCTGCCGCTAATCTCTTCCGTTCAATATCCCATCTAATTTGTCTATCATTATTTCTTAAGGACCTTTCTAGTAGAGGCATATCTTCACCGCTTGTTGAATAATCTCTAATTCTCCTCTGTCTTTTTACTTCTCTTTCTCTTTGTTTATCCATTCTTCTTTTCGTTGCTTGTCTAGTATTCTTAAATGGAGCACCTATTTCCTCCTCTATAGACTCTACACTATTATAATGACTCTCATTCACTTTTTCTTCTTCTATCGTTTTCGGTATTGTTTGTTCTTGAGTATCATCGTAAACTGGAGTTGTTATTAACTGATTTTGTGCTGGGTCTTTTCTAAAACCTGGGGTTATTGTAGTTCCCCTGACGACTTGTTCATCTAAGTATCCGGTGTCTGAATAATAATAATTATTATAATTATCATTTCCCTTCTCATCATCATCTCTTCTTAAGTGTTCCACGTGTGCCCTTGCCACATGTCCCGAGATCTGGTTATTGATACTATACGATACATTTCCTAGCTTTTCTAAAACGTAATAACCTGGAAGCCAACGAGCATCAAACTTAGAGTTCCTTCTATGCTTCTTGTAATAAACTCTATCACCTACTTTAAACTCCTGTAATTTTGAATTCACGTTTTTGTACTTTTTCTGTCTTTCTCTAGCTTTAATTATATTATTCTTTAGTCTTACGTGTGCTTTATGCATTTCTTGTATGATAGTCTCTTGAAAATCTTCCCCCATATATTTCCGTCTTGGTTTTAACAGATTATCTATAGGTAGTACTGGTTCTCTCCCGTGTATTAAATAGAATGGTGAAAACCCCGTGCTCTCATTTTGATTTGTGCGTATAGCGCTAAGCGCTGGTCCCAGGAACAAATCCCAATCTTTTTCATGTTCATCGACGATCTTTGCTATAATATCATATAATGTCCTATGTTGACGTTCGTTCTTAGCATTTGAAGAAGGTCTATAGTATGAGGTCTTTATATGGTTTATATTCAAATCTTTTAATAACTTTTAGAATTTTTTATTTACAAATTCCCTACCATTATCCGTAAGTATACTTTGTGGGCAACTAAATCTTGGTACGAACTCTTGTAAAAAAACATTAATGACAGTATCTGTAGTCTTATCTGGGATTGCATAAACTTCCGGCCAAAGACTGTAGACGTCTACTATATGAATTAAATACACGTTTCCTGACAATGTTCTAGGGTGAGGACCCGATATATCTAAACTAATTTTTTGCATAGGAAACTGAGGAATATCTGTATATTTGTTCTCCTCCGTTTCTTTTAATTTCTGTTTTATTTGTAATACTTTTGGATCTAATTCTTGTTCTTCTTTCATATTAAATTGTGCTAAATGTGGGTCTTCTGCTCTAGGTTCAGACTCTTGATCCGATGGTAAACTCTCAAACTCTTCTCTATTTATTATGGCAGAATCTAATATATTTACTTGCCAGTTTCGGTCATCGATCTCTGGTTCACCTTCACCTTCTGTGTCTCCTGATGACTGTTGATACGGGATCCTAGACAATAAATCAGCACATGTGTTAATCCTACCTGGAATGTATTCAATTTTCGTATTGTATCCCTGTAGATTCAATGCCCACGTCTGTATCTTCCTGTTCTGCACTGGAGCTTCTAATAGAGATTTTAAAGTCATATGGTCAGTTCTAATAACAAACTTTGCGTTATGTAAGTAGTAATTTAGTTTTTGGAGAGCATAGTGTATAGCATAAGCCTCTTTCTCGATAGTCGCCCATTTCCGTTGAGACCTGCTAAGTTTATGAGACAAGAAATAAATTGGCCTTTCATTTTTAACCCCTTGTATTCCAGATTCTTTTCCTTCATATGGTTGAACCAAACACGCTCCTATAGCATTGTCCGAAGCATCTGTATATAATATTAACTGTTTATTCAAGTCTGGATGCGTCAATAGTGGTACCACTGTTAAACTGTTTTTTAAAAACTCGAACGCTTTTTGACACTCATCATCCCACTTAAATCTAGCGTATTTGCCCGTTAAATTAGTAATAGGTTCTGCTATCTTTGAAAACCCTGGGATAAAGCGCCTATAATACCCACAGGTTCCTATAAACGCACGCACTTCTTTTACGTTAGTTGGAGGAGGTAATTCTTTAATAACCTTTATCTTGTCTTGGTCTGGTTTAATTCCGTCTCTATTTATAATATACCCCAAATATTTTGTTTCTGTCTTTAAAAACTGGCATTTACTAAGCTTCAATTTAACGTCATGTACTCTTAATCTGTCGAATACTAATCTAATATGTTTTAAATGATCATCCTACATCTCCTGCTGTAAATATCAGAATGTCGTCTATGTATGCTAATGCAAACTTTTGCATACCCTCTAATACCTCATTTATTAAGAGCATGCAGTGAGACGGAGCCGTACGAACCCCGAATGGCATTCGTAAGAATTCGTAAGAACCCATATGAGTACAGAAAGCACTTTTCTTTTGAGCGTCTTCCGACATCGGGATACACCAGAATCCTGATCTTGCGTCTAGCGTCGTGAAGAATGTGGAGCCATTAAGCAACCCCAAAATATCATCAATCACCGGCAGTGGGTACGCTACATTCTTAGTGATTTTGTTCAACGCCCTGTAGTCGCAGCAGAACCGACTTGAACCATCAGGTTTGGCCACGATTACTATCGGAGATGACCATTCTGACTTTGATCTTGTTATTATTCCTGCTTTCAACATATCTTCTATTGCCTTTTCAACAACTTCTCTATTTCTTAATGGAGTTCTATATGGTTTTAAACTAATTGGTGGATGGTCTCCCGTATCTATTTCCATTGTAACTGTTTTTGTCTTACCCAATTCTAAATCATTAATTGCAAATACATCCTGATTTTCTTTTATAAGTTGTTCTAATACCTTCTTATTTTCTGGTGGCGCTTTTAACTGTGCCAACAATTCTTGTTCCCTTGTCATTTTGTCTAGTGAATGTATTTGGGCTGTATTTCTTCTGGATGGATGGATCAATTCATCCATTTGAACGTTCCCTCTTCTTCCGCGTCCGCGTCTGTTATTAACTCTTTCACTAGAAGTTTCTGAATAATTTGTTCCCGACATTTCTACTCTATCCGTTGCCAATATGTCACTAATGTTATGTTCTAGTTTGGCTATTACACATCCTCTGTATAATTTGATTTCTCTACCTGTGTTGTTAATAATCATTACTGGAAAGGTTAAGTGTTTATCTAACGATATTATTCCATCCGGGACCTCAAGATCAGGCTCATCAATTACTTCCTTTTGCAATTCAGAGATTCTAACTGTGTGTCCTGCCACGTAATATGGGTTTCTCTTTATCTTCGCTTGTATTAAATTAACCGACTGTGGTTTTAACGTCGTGGACATTTTAATTCTAACTAGTGCCGATATATGCATGTCTTCTTCCATATCTACATACACGTCCTTGAATTTTAATTTGTGTAAATCATAGAGAAGTCTTACTCCGTTTTTTATTAAAAAATCTCTTCCTATAAGCATGTTTCTATTTAAACCTTTCACTACCTGAAAAAGATGTCTTACGTTGATCCACCCTAATTTAAAATTGATTCTTGTCTGTCCAACTACTTGTAAATTCTGTCCTGTAACAGAGTGAAGATTATTATGACTCTTAAATATTCTACTATTTCTCATTATTTTATATAAAAAGCTTTCTTTAATTACACTAACCTGAGCTCCTGAATCAATTAATGTACGAACTCTATATTTTCCTATTTCTATTATACATGAGCTATGATCTGTTTTATTTTCTGTAAACTGTTTGATTTCATCTAGTTGAAAGTATTCTCTACTCGTCCTACTATGCCTGTTATTAACATATTCTTTAAACCTTGGGACCTTATTATTTTCCCTCCTACCACAGGTCCTATTTAATAGGTAGGGCGCCGGTTTTCCTGCGTTCTTGTACCTGTAAAATTCCTGTGTCTATCTTCAACATTCCTATTCAACCTGCTATTGCCATTTCTACTTTGTGTATTCGACTGAACACGTCTGTTATCACAAAAACGAGAAACATGTCCGCGTTGACCACAAAACCAACAGACTATATTTGTGTTGTTCGTTTTACCTATTGTCTCACTTGTAGGATACCTCATTTGTCTTCTTTCATCATAAGCACTTCTATTACTACCTTGTAATGTCTGTATACCTCCTCTCCTATTCCATCCGAACCTTGTTTGTCCTATCTCCATAGGCTCCTCAATCCTGTCTTCTCGACTAGTTCCTATTTCTTGTCCTGTTCTCAATTTAAATCTACGTCTCAAATTTTCTTCTTGTACCGCATTATCTACAGCTTGTGATAACCTCTCGGGGTTTTCTCTCATCAGCTTAAATTTGAATCCATCGGATTTTATGCCATCTACAAAAATCCCGACTAACATCCTCTCCACCTCCTCTCCTCGTACATTCTGTCCTAAGAATGCTTCTTCAGCCAGGTTAATCAACCTATCGCTGAACAATTGTACCGTCTCTTCAGTGTTTTGTTTAGACTGTCTCAACACCGAAAACGCATGTTGTGGATCCGTTATTTCCGCGTACTTATGTGCTAGGTCGTCTTTGAACTGTTCCCATGTCTCATCTACTCTAGCCTCTAATTTCCTTCGGATATGATCCGAAACCGGTTCTGTTGTTGCCTGATAAGCAAGTCTCATTTTCTCTTCATCTGATGCAGACACCAAATATGCATATTTCTCTATGGAAGTTATCCATTTCTTAAACTCTCTGGCCTGTCCACTAAACTTAACAATTTCAGTTGCCATTCCCTGTTGTTTTATGACCGTATGAAGTCTACCTACCGCTGTTCCTACCCCCGTCAAAACTTGTGCCAATGAATCTTGTTCCGTCATGCTGAAATATTTACAGTTATTCAAGCAAAAAAACAATCAATACTCATTAATGTACAGTCTTAAATTAACTAAAGGATATTATCGTCCTCCTGAAACTCAATAATTTTCTATCTAATATAAAAATTTATTTATATTACCCCTTTTCTTGTTGAACTAAACTTTCCAATCGAAAATGAAGTCCTTGACGTCTATGTCCTTGTATGCCGAGTTTGAGAAGCACGGTACTCGAGTACTTGAACCAAGATCGACAAAGCGGCTTCAGTAAGGATCAAAAATGCTCGACTGGGCTCGATAGGCTCGATAGGCTCGACTGGAACAACAGCGACGTCGATAAGACAGTGAAGAACGATTGAACGTATCAGCCACCCAGGGACGGGCTCTTGAAACACAGCAAGGAACGATTGAATGTATCAGCCACCCAGGGACGGGCTCTTGAAACACAGCAAGGAACGATTGAATGTATCAGCCACCCAGGGACGGGCTCTTGAAACACAGCAAGGAACGATTGAATGTATCAGCCACCCAGGGACGGGCTCTTGAAACACAGCAAGGAACGATTGAGATCAGAGGACAGCACTGGCCAGCCCTCCGAAATCAGCAATGAACGATAGTCAGCGTCTCAAAACAACCGACAGTGTAGAGTAGCGGCTGACTGATTTGACAAAGTGGCTCTCTCACACAACAGAGTCCGGAGATGACTTGACAACGGCTCGATTGTCTCGATAACGATCTGAGAACGGCCTGGGCTTCACTACCAGTACAGCTCGAAAACAATCTGAGAGCGGACTTCACCACCGCATGAAGACATTAAAGGTGTTGATCTGTTCCAGTGCCAGTTTAGGTCGACATTTTGGAAAACTTTCTGAAGTCCGTTCAGCCACAATCTGATAACGTGCTAATGTTTCAAAGGCACCGCATTTTCTCCACAAACGCTGTATGAAGTAGTGGCTGCATCAAACATAGTGGCCTAGTACCTCCGCTACGTACCGCGACAATTGAAATTATTCGTCCTGGTCACGGCACCAATTCTGTACTATAACAGTACAGCGAAAGGACGATGGACTATCAACAACTCCAAGACGGACAGTTCTAGCTCCATTTTAGTTTATTCAGAATCAAGCCAGATGTTGCTCAGTTAAATCATACGTCCATCTCTTCTTCAGTCCCTGATGTTAACTCGTACAACCTTCATATAACATGGCGTCTTCTCTCCTCCAGGCCCAGATGTTGACTGGTTCCTAACAACCAACTACGTCACGACTTGAGCATCTTTCTTCCAATTCCATCCCGATGCTCAAGCGTGCTGTAGTTTTGCCCACCCAATACACCCATACTGCTACAATAAGTCTAGGTTCATATCATGCACTATTAACTATTCTCTATTCTAAAACAGCCATAGTATACGCAACGATTTGCAACACACGGTAAATACAAGTTGAACACAAATCGCCAACATCACAAGCCTACATTTCCAATAGGTGATTTAACTACACACGCTGGTAAACAAACGCCAACACACACAGTCTAGGCTTCAGTGGCGTTATCGATCGGTTTTCTCATTAGTTATGCAAAGACCCCCGCATATATAATGAGGTTAGAACGATTGCGTTTTGTGAACAGGTACAAAGTTAAATGAATTAACCAAATAGATACCTGAATACTTCGAACCAGCCTCCAGTCAGCTACCAGAACTGTTCAACGGCACATCTGCCTCATTGCGATAACAGTCAGCTGTAATGTGGATGAGGTGAGACGCAAAACAAATGGCTCAACACAGCCCTGCGTCTTCTCTCTGGGAGAGTCATGAAGTGAATGCTGATTCTAGCCACATTTCCCCAATCGTGCAAACTCATGCGCACGAGGATCAAGTGCTCCTTGGGAAAAGTCAACTTCTCGGGCAACCTTCATTCCCCGCCTAGAATTTCTAGATCTCTCTGCACGGGAATTCGCTGAAGCACCCGGCAACCCGGTACAGTTAAATACCGGTAATTCGAGATGATTCTAGATGGAAAATTCCTAACCGCTTTCCTCAGTCTATTTATAACTGGGAAAGTCCCCGATGACGCGCCAAAATAGTGCGGGATCCCGACGACACCAGACAGATGATCGCGGTTTCGTCACAATACCGACCCGGGTGGTGATCGGTTTAGTGAATGCTTCCTGTTTCAACGTCGAGCTAAACACGAACCCCTTCATATTCAATCATTATCAGTTAAACTATTTGAGTCTGATGGCAGATGGGCGTAGTGTCACAGGCAAACCCTTAACCATGAATTATACCACAAGTCAGTACATGCGCGTTTTCCATGGTACCAATTTGGCCCTAGGTCTGACCGGTAAGGTTGTCGGGAATGGTATCAATTATGAAAGTTTTAGTCAAGGGTACGCTTTATATGGTTTTGATCTGACTCCCGGTATATTAGACTGGGAACAGTTTGAATTGGCGAAATCTGGCCCACTGTCAGTAGAATTAAAGTTTGACGTTATAACGGATGCACCTCTTCAAGTCGTCGTATACGCCGAACTCGACTCGGTCCTAGAAGTTTCCAAGACAAGACAAGTGCTAACAGATTACATAGCATAATGGATACCCAACAGCTAAGACAATTACTTATGTCTGATCTGATTGTTCGACGCCTTCCACTAATCAACGTATCCGCTAGAGATCAATTGCCTAGACACATTGATAGAACACAACCGGCCGCTTTGATCGTCAATACTGACACCAGTGTTTACTCTGGGTCACATTGGATCGCCCTATATTTTAATGGTCTAGGTCAGTTTGAATATTTCGATTCATTTGGGTTGCCACCATTACTCACCGACATTATCCGCTTTATACAACGAAACTCCGACAGATCACCAGTGTACAACACCCGTATGTTACAATACAATAATAACACCACTTGTGGTCTGTACACCTTGTATTTCTTGTTGATGAAATGCCGCAGCGCGAGCATGTCACGTATCCTGCAACCATTTGGACACAGACAACACGTAAACGACCGTCTCGTGTTTCGATTGGTTACTCCATGGTTAAAAAAGGCAAGTCCAGACCTGTTTAAAACTAGATAAATTCATCGTTATAAACTTAGACGACCAATCGTTTTTGTGTGTCTACAACGATCAAGATGTCTACATCCAAGTGGTTATTCATGTCAAGACCTGTTGATATACCCAGACAGCTAGCCAACAGTTTGAAAGCGGTGACAGTTTCTCAAGACAGAGGAACGCCGACACTCCATCTACACCAGTATTATGATTCTGAGATGATGTATCCTTCCAATGTGGGAATTACTCTTACGAAAGCACAGTTTGAATCTCTCGTCTCGATGAAGGCTGACATTCTAGCTGCTTTTTAGAAACTAAGTTACGATGACAAAGCTACATACAAGCCAGAGCAGTCTACGTGTACCGACAGGCCTCTGAAAGACCAAACATCTTTATACAATAATGAAGTCCCTCTGATCCCTTTGGGTCGTAAATGAAGCCAGTCTTAAAATGTACTTTGATGTTGTATACCAATAAAAGCCGTTTGAAAAATGGTACTTTTTTTGTTTGTTTTTTAATTTTGTCTCTCTATTTTATTGTGTTTTAGTCTTTGTTTCATTGTGTGTTTGTGTGTCAGTGTTGAAAAAAGAAGAGGGCAACCACATGAAAACCAACCACTTGAAAACAATCAACCAACAAAAAAAACTTGGTTTCAATATTTTTTATTTTATCACCAAAATATGTGTTCACAACATATTCAGCAAAACAGTTTAATGATATATCATAAGAAAAAATCAATGACATACGCGATTACTGAAAACAAATATAACAATGTAGTTGGGATGATATGTCACCTAGACATCAGCCTATCGGGAACTCGGGCATATGAAAGAGGTAAAAACATATGCCAGCTACTGTCTCTAGTGAATATTTGGTGTCTGTATGTTGTTTCATGGCGTAGGAATGAATGTCATGTTCGTGTACTGTGTTGATAAAAGCATCAAAGTCGTGTCTGTTATTTATGAGCGCTGGAAATTCTAAAACAGAACTATTGTTAAATGATGCATGATAGAATCTAAGATCTTGTGTTCCTCTATGTCTTAACACTAAATGAAAGCTAAAGTTTATCTTAAAGCGACAAATTTGGGCTTTGAAAATCTTATACAAGGTATCTGTCCAGTCGATAGGCTTTTGTATCTCGGGACTAATAAAGAATGTGTATGTCGATAAATACTTGTTAATCTTGTGATGTGTCCTGATAGCTTCCCAATTTTCTCTATATGTTTGTTGAATATCGGGTGGAAGGATGTGTAGTGTCTCTGGTTCCCCGGCTGGTAAGATGGCCGCTTTGTCGTCTAGTAGTTGTTCAAGAATATTCTCGTCTGGCTGTATCTGACTGTTAGTTATGTTGGTTTCATTTGGTGGTGTCATCGGGCCTGATGATGGTGTCGTCTCTGCTGTTGTAGTAAATGCTTCTGATGTATCCATAGGCGACTGATGCTGTGTTCGAATGTAGTTTTGTAGATTGCCCTTTTCTGTTGAAACGTTGTCCACAGATATGACATAAGTGTGGTTGATCCTCATGGGTGTGAATGTGGCGAGTAAGGTTATAGCTATCACGGAAGTCTTTGTTGCACACTGAACACCTGAAAGTAGGTTTGCTGGTCATATTGATAATCTGGTATATAAATAAGTCACACAAGTTTTACAAACCACTGTCACTTTTTTACAACCGCAAAAAGTTCTGTTGTATACAATATATGTTTCAGTGTTTTATCTGATGCCGACGACATGAACAATGCTCACACCAACCTGATTCAAAAATACCTCTGTAGCTAGCCAAGTCACCACGTGAACTGGTGTAGAGCAAGTGAGGAGACGCCGATTATTTTATACACTGGTTCTGCACACGATACTATATAGCTGACGTGGCAGTTTTTTAGACAAGGTTTTTCTCACGCAACCACCCGCCAGCTCCCCACTACTGATGACTCACGCTACCAATTAATGGTGCTGATGACGTAGGGCTTTTCTCGGACATCCGCGTTCGTTACCAAAAAGGGTATGTGGTTTGTGTAGTTTGTGATATTCTTGTGGGGTAACGAAGAGGATATGGGTGTGTGTCGTTGTGATTGTACGTGTGTGTATCAAGTGTGTGTGCTTGGTTGTCTTTGTAGTTATGGGTGTGTGTGTGGTTGTGTATTTGTTTATGGGTGTGTTCCTGTGTCTTTACTTGAGATGTCTGTATTTGTCTGTATGTAGAAGTGTATGCGTTCCTGTCTGTACAACTGTGTATACGTGTGTACTTGTGTAATTGACGTTTGTGTGTACTTGTTGTGGTAATAGTAATAATGATAGGAGATGGGTGTGTTTTGCTTCTTTTGTGTGTGTCTGCACTCGTGATGTCTGTATGTACAAGTGTATCAAGTGTGTATGGGTGAGTGTGTCTGTGTGTACTTGTCTTTTCTGTCTGTGCGTGAGTGGTTGTTTATGGATGTGTATTTGTGTAGTTGCTATATGTGTGTACGTGCAGTTGTGTCTGTACGTGGTTGTGTAGTTGTGATGACAGTAGTAATGGTACGAGTGTGTCTGTATTTGTGGTGTCTCCGCACATGTGTATAGCTGTTGATGTGACAGTAGTAATGGTATGGTATTCTGTACTTGTGTATGTCTTTGTGTGTATGTCTGTGTGTGTGTTTGTGTGACCCTCTTTGTGTCTGCACTCGTGATGACCATGTCTGTACTTGGGTGTGTTTGTTTGTTTGTACGTGTGTTGTTGTGTATAGTTGTGATGACAGTAGTAATGATAAGAGATAGGTGTGTGTGTGTTGTACGTGTGTGTCTGTACGTGTCTGTCTTTGTATTCATGTGTCTGTATGTATGGAAGAGAATATGGTTGTGTGTCAGTGTTCATGTCTGGGTGTGTGTCTGTCCTTGTTTGCTTCTTTGTGTTCTTGTGTCTGTACTTGCGATTTCTGTATGTACAAGTGTGTCTTTGTTTTTTGTGATGTCTCTGTACTTGTCTGCACTTGTATGTCTTTATGTAACTACCATCACCCCATTAATATCACGGTCAAGGTTTCACTAGTAGCATCTCAAAAACGCCATAGAGACGACCCTCCTCACATGCTAGTATTGACATATTTCCGTACGCGCCAGCTGACGACACGTGTGTGGTGGTTCTCTCATGTAAACCCCGCCTCCGACTGTGTGTCTGTCTGTGTGTGGTGACAATAGTAATGGTATGAGTTGTGATAACAGTAGTGGAATGGGTTCCCTCTTCACCCCATCACTCTCTAGACACAGCTTCAAGACCATCAGGAACCAACCACCACCACTATAGGTATAAGCACATTCTCCTCTACAATTTAAGTGGTCACTCGACCACTTGACCACTGCTTGACCACGTCATCGAGCACTTTATCCACTACCATAATCTTAGGCAAAAGATCCTCTACAATTTAAGTGGTCACTCGACCACTTGACCACTGCTTGATCATTACTTGACCACTACTTGACCACTAATTTACCATCCTTTGATCATCACGATATCATTACAACTACTTTCCCCTAAAATTTCCTCACTTGACCACTACTTGACCATTGCTTGACCACTACTCGACCACTAATTTATCACCCTTTAATCATCACGATATCATTACAAACACTTTTCCCTAAAATTAACTCACTTGACCACTTTACCACTACTTGACCACTGGTTGACCAGTGTGTAACTGCGACCCTCTACATAACACCCCACCTCTTATCAATACCCATTACATTTAAGATTTATGACCACCCCCATATAATATTACCACTATAGTCCACTTGACCCCTATTTAACCACTGGTTGACCACTAATACCTGGTACCCACCCTTACCACCGAATGACATTACACCATATCCATTACAATCAACGATCTTTATAAGGTTTCATTTGTAATGATGATAGTGAATAAGCTACTATAATCATCTACAAAGCACCCTTATCAACTAATTTCACTAAGCCATAACCACTACTATCACCCGACACTCGCTACACCCCACCTCTTATCATCACACATTTATGAACATCACATAAAACACTCACACATTTGAAAGGCACCGACGATTCAGACACGAACATAAGCAACTTTTACGCCCTTCTTCCTGACTACCTTAATTACTTTTACAGACTTCAACCATTCCAACACATCCCCGCCACATAACATTTCCCGACCCAATTTCCCATTTTTTGTCATGACCCAATTTTTTTACCCGCCAGAATTAGCCTGCGCCTTCCCTTCGCCCTTGGGCTCCTATTTTGAGATGGATCCTTAACCAAATACACTACTCCAGTATCGCACAACAGCTGACCAACGAACACCTTACTGCCTAAAAGCGTTAAAGGCTAAAAAAAAAACCTCGTCATACTGAAACCTGACAAAGGGAGCGGTGCACTACTGATGGACATATCAGACTACCAGAGAAAAATGGATGAAATATTGTCAGATGAATCCAAATTCAGGATAGATCAAAAAGTAAACAAGTCGGAGGACCTGGATGCAATAATGAGGAAAGAGATCCAGTCACTTGTGAATGCTGGACTCATCAGTGAGGCCACTGCAAAAACGCTCACACCACGTGGCTCGCACACTCCTCAGATGTACGGTCCCAAACTTAACAAGCCCGGCATCCCGCTAAGACCTATCCTGTCCATGGTTAACTCTGCACAACACCAAATGGAGAGATGGCTAGCCGAAATGTTACAGCCAATACGACAGTCCTTCGATCCAAAAATACTCAGAGATATATTACAACTGGTGGAATTATTGGATACTATGGACATAAATAACAAACACATGGCATCCATGAATATAGCCTCCCTATTCACTAACGTTCCATTAGAGGAGACAGTGAAAATAATAAGGGAACGCATTGAAGACAAACAACTAAAGTTAGGCATACCAATACCTATTCTGTAGAGGCTACTACTACTATGTACCGCCAACATACAATTCAATTTTCTAACTAAGTCATACCGCCAAATTGACGGAGTGGCCATGGAGAGTCCTCTTGGTCCTATTCTAGCGGACATCTTCATGGCACATTTAGAAGAAAAGAGATCCTCAGACATCAACAACTTGGCCTTTTACCGTCGTTATGTGGACGATATACTAATTATCACCACAGACGAGCTACAAGCAACATCGTTCCAGGCCACAATGAACAAGACGCATAAAAACATCTCTCTATCTATGGAACACGAACACAACGAAGCGTTACCGTTCCTAGATATTCTAATGAGACGTAGAGCAGACGGCACAATTCAAAGATCGGTGTATCGCAAAGGAACATGGACTGGCCAATACCTAAATTTTCAGAGCTTCACACCTGTCCAGTACAAACGGGGCTTAGTACGGACCCTGTTTGACCGTGCTAGAAAGATATGCACCCAGGACACACTGACAGAGGAATTTGAAACTCTGAAGAATGTCTTAAACCTGAATGGGTACTCCACAGGATTTATAAAGCGCCACTGCCAACAGCCCAAACCTAAACCAGACGTAACTACAGTCCCTAAACTCAAGGTATTCATCCAGCTAACCTTTCGAGGGGATGACGTAATGCAACGTCTACAAGACCGGCTTACTACAGCAGTAGGCCGAACATTCTGTGCTGCAACTCCAGTCATTAGATATAAAACCGTACCGATTCCTACACCAGCAGTCAAAGAGCCTGTTCCTCTGTACGCCACAAACAATTGTATTTACCAATTCACATGTAGATGCCAGGCCTTCTACATTGGTAGAACAGAGAGACAGCTTAACAAACGAGTGTCAGAACACATACCTCAATGGGTCAACAAGATACAACACACAGGAGATGCTAGCCTCGTGGGGCCGACACACCGGAAGCTCCCGGCGTCTTCAATTGGTAGGCACATTATCGAAAGCGGCCATGTGGTTGACAGAGACACTGCCTTTCGCGTGTTGTTTAACACCCAAAATACTCGCTTGTTAAAATTTGCAGAAGCAATTATGATCAATCAACGCAAGCCAGAATTGTGCAAATAGAAAGACATGTTAGTCAGCTTAAAATTACCGTGGTAGATAATTGACATTACTGTGCGAATATGTGTATATTTCGACTTGAAGGATTTATCTAGTTAATTCACGTAAGTTGTGTGATTTCTGCAGTATGTACCTGGCGAGATGCAACGAAATATGCCAGGCAATAAATCGTGCAATCTATTGTTTGTGTCTTCGTTATTCAAATTCACTACGGGAAAACATTGTTTTGAAATAAACAAGAGTTGAAACAGAGCTGCTGCCGCCCTCACCGGTTGGTTCTAAAAAGTTTACTGACATTATCATCATTACCGAAGAGGTGGTGATGGTGTTGGCGGTTGTATTATTACACATATGTCACCTACACGCCAACATGCAACGCATACACAAATACTGAACACACAGAACGCATGTAACAACACAAACATTATAAATGCAATCACTATCCTTTCTGCATTGTAAGCTAGTATACTATCACATCCCCCCCCCCTTTTCTTACCAATTTGATACTGTTGTTGTCGATGCTGCTACCGCCGTCGCCGGTTGTTTCTAACAAGTGTATACTGCCATGTTCATCATTACCGAGTGGTGGTGATGGTATTGGTGGGGTTGGAGCCGACCGGTGAGGGGGTGGCAGGGGAAATAACAACAGTACAATATCATCTTCTTGTTGTTTGTAATGTTTCCTTACAACTATTATCAATGTAAAAATGATCCAATGTATAAAATATTTGTAAATTTGCGCATATGTCACATACAGGCCCACATACACGCTCTGTAAAAACACGAACAATACACTTTACAACGATTTTAACACTAAATAAAAGTTTTTTGTTTTTTTAATGAAAAAGATGCCAGAGGGCCGGCCACAGCAGAGCAACATGTCGCAGTAAGACGGAAATCTGTCGATACTTCACCGATCACCACGCCTTCAATGAGTGTCCGCTGGCCAAGCTGGACACGGACTTCCAAGCACCCAACAACAAAAGAAAGTGCGCCAACTGCCTGGGCAAACACGGAGCAAGATACCTGGGCTGTCCGTACCTGCAAAGACACAGAGACGTCTTAAAGATCGCCATCATCACAAAGATACCATATAACAGAGTAGCTCTGTAGAAGGTTTAGGTGGCGTGCAAAGGGGAAAAGCTGAAGCACGCGTGAGCACCCAGTAGTTCAGTATCTAGGAACGCTCAAGCGTTGACGAGGGAGCAGAACAGAGATTAGTTACGACTTAGCTCTCCGGCCAGTAGGATGTGAGTCCACAATAATGCACTATACTACGGTTTTGATGTCAACATGTCTTATGAAATAAACTCAGACCGTACATACTACTTGGCCTCAGCGTTCCTTCAGTCGTGTCCTGTCGCCCTGTAACAACCATTCAAGGAAGCAATGCGGAGGGGCGAGACAGCCAAGAGATCAATTTCAAAAGCAGATAGACGAGTTGAAGAAACAAGTCAAGGCATTGCTGATGACGACTCCGTCCAGCGATAATGAGAAGCTGTTGGCCAACATGAAAGAAATCCAGCACAACATTAAACAAGAGATGGAGCGCATGGCTGAGATGAAGAAGGAAAACGAGGAAATCCTACAAAAGATCAAGACCGAAAGAGAACTACTGAGCGCCGAAAGGATGCAGCACCAACCGAAACCAACAAAGGAGATGAAGCACAACAAAAAAAAAAACGTCGATAAATTGATGAAGAGAATGCTAAAAAAAAAAGGAGACAAAGAGACGCATGGTGGGACCAAGCCACAGATCAACCAGAAACAACAAGAAGAAGCCAGTAATCCAGCCAAGATACCTACGTATCCCGAGATGAAATCAGCATCCTGCCAGGTAGAGGAGTGGTTCGTACAACAGGTCGACGAAGACGAATGGAGAGAGTACGAAGAGGAGTGCGCCGCCCACGTAGCCTACTGCGAAGAAAAGGCGAGGCAATCTAGACTACGATGCATGGAGTGGGAAAACAATAAGTGGTAGATGACACAAATTGATACCGTAGAAAAGAAAACCCAGGTACAACCAGCCAGCAAGACAACGAAGGGAAGTCAAACCGAGTTAGTAGAAATTGTAGAAACTCCTCATGTGAAATTAGAAAAAGGAGACACAGTTGAATTTAAGGAAGATAGACAGACAAAGACCAAGAGGAAAGTTAGAAAAAACGTTGGGGATAGGAATGCAACTAGTCTATTAGTTAATGTAGGTACGACTGCTCTATCAGGTTCCTCAGATAGAGACAATGAGCTCATCCCTGACCGAAGCATGAAAAGTAGTGGTATAAATAAGAATCTCAGGTGTACTGGTTCAGGTTATGGAGAAGTTGATTCCACCTCTACAACATATGGTAAACAGCAGGCTAATAGAACAATTATAGACACTGATTATTCAGAGGACGACGAGTTAGGTAGGTACAAACAGTTTGGTACAATGACGGATACGGCAAGTGAACAACCACGAAGGAGAAAGAAAAGAGGAAAGATTTTCATGAGGAAAGATTACGACTATTTGAAACAAAGAATACTACAACATTTTTCACTAGATACAGCAGGCTATCAACTACAGTTCTCCAAATTAACCCCATTACCTAACCAAACTTTCATAGACTACGTGTCTACAGTCCAAGATATTTGTACAAAATGGATAACCTCAGCAAAAACAAATAACAACCATGAGAAACTGAAGGAGCTAATTATAATTGATAAAATTATTAGCACAATACCAACACCTTCTTCTAAATTTTTGAGGCAAATGGATTGTAAAACTATTCAAGAAATAGAAAATAAGGGGAGCGCATATTTTACAGCGAACCGCGATATTTTTCAGTTGAATATGAGCCAAAATGAAACAGCAGCGGTTACAAACACCAAATATTCAAAACCAAATGAAAATAGGTTCAAACAACGCTCTAAGTTCACAAAGCCAGTAAGGTGCCAGTATTGTCATCTGACACACGAAGAGTACGCGATGTGTGACAAATCACCAAATTATCCACATCATCTGCAAATGATAGTGGAAAAACAAAAGAACAAAAGGAACGCATATCAGAGAGCGGTCAAATGTTATTTTCGTTCGAGCTTTGGGCACTATTCAGCACGCTGTGACGGACGAAAGATGATGAAGCAGGCTAATGCCGCATTAATAGACACATCCTCAGATGAAGAAATTGAACAACAGAACGAATGCGACATCCAGAATGAAAGTAAGAGTGAGTTAGGTAATGCAGTAGAAATCATTAACACCATCACTGATAACACATGTAACACCTGTAGGAAATTTCAGCTTGATACAACTTTGTTATGCGGCCACACAATCCCAGTTTCTAACGAAATGGCCAACGCAGCCTTAACATCAACAGGCAAGTTAAAGTTTGCAACAGGTTTTGTTAATAACAAACAATGTACATTAATACGCGATTCCGGGACGACTCTTTGTGGAATTAAGAGAACATTAGTTAATGACAACTATCGAAAGATACCCCCTAGCACTTGCCGAAATTCGGACACCTTTTATATCAGGACAAGTGCTATGCGCAGTAATAGAAAAACCTGCCGCTGAAATCATCCTTGGGAATCTTCCCAACATAAGATCTTGCTCTGAAAAAGAAATCAGAGAATGGGAACAGAAAAACTGTATCCAAAAACTGAACAGTGGTTCCAAAATGAAAAACCATGCGTGCTTGTCTCAAACTGCCAAAAGCACAAGGGAGACAACCGATGACGGAATTCAAAACGAATTCACAGAGGTGCAGAATACTGAGGCGGTTGAATCTTTCAATGATACCATTAAATTAACACCTCGAACTGAGGACGCCATCGATCCACAAAATATTGAGCCTGTAAATGTGCAACAACACACACAATACGCTAATATAGTAACAAGACAAATGACACACAAAACCCACAACGACCAACTTCAGGAGTCGCTACAAATCATTTCACCCAATATTGCCACCACCGAGTTTATAGAAGAACAAAAAGCAGATCCAACCCTTTCGCAATACTTTCGGCTAGTAGGATTAAAGCCAAGAATGACGAAAAAACGCTTCTTGAACATTTAGACTAAATAACAATATTCTAACGAGATTATATACCAGAGATCAAACCACAATACAGCAAGTGGTTTTACCTCAGTCACATCGTGAGAAAGTGCTACATATAGCCCATGACTCACCTTTCGGAGGTCATATGGGTTATGAAAAAACCAGGGCCAGAGTCCTGAGCCAATTTTATTGGCCTAAATTCTGCCAAGATATAAAGACCCACTGTAAATCATGTGATACCTGTCAGAAACTAATCAAAAAAGGGAAAAATCCTACGGCAGAAATTCAATCAACCACAACTGCCTCGAGACCATTTCAAATCGTGGCGGTTGATTTAGTAGGTCCGTTGAACCACATCTCAAACAAAGGAAATAGATACATTTTTACACTCGTTGATTTGTGTTCAAGGTGGGCAGAAATGATTCCAATAAAATCTATCTCCTCTAAGGATGTGACGGACGTATTATTACAGATATTCTCCCGTTTTGGCTTTCCGGAGAAGATAATATCGGATAGAGGAACGCAATTAATATCTAATGCCACCCAATCGGTAACTAAGTTACTAGGCATAAAACAATGTTTTACAAGTCCATATCGACTGGCCGCAAATGGAATTTGCGAAAAATTGAATGGGGACCTAAAACATATGTTATCCAAAGTGACAGCTGAAAATCCAGCCGATTGGGATATACTTCTCCCAACGGTGCTGTTCGCATACAGAGAAGTCCCACAATCAAGTACGGGGTTCTCTCCGTTTGAACTGATATATGGAGCGAACCCAAGAGGACCTCTCACTATTTACAAAGATATAATATCACAGCCCGTAAACACCCAATTACCAGTTTCCACCTATGAGTTGGTCACTGACACCAGAGACAAAATCATTAGATCCTGTATACTGGCCAGAGCATCATTACAGGAGAAAGGTTTTAGGTACAGGCAGTACGCCAACAAAGGGGCAAAAACGATTGTATTACAACCAAATCAAGACATTTTACTATTACTACCTGACAAGAGAGATTTACTATCAACCTCTTGGCAGGGACCATTTAAAGTTGTAAGAAAGATTTCGGAAGTTGACTACGAAATTTCTGTGAATGGAAAGTTGAAAATATTCCATGTAAATATGTTAAAACCGTACTATTCTAGAAATGACAGTGACAAGAACAAGCAGACGCAGAACAGATGACAATAACCAGACCGACAAGAAGGACAACAAAAACGAAACGACAATTACCCGACTGAATGACACCTCGACAAACGAAGCATCATTAACGACTCATTTTTGTGACAACGAAGACGACGAAAACATATTCACAGTACCGACAATATGGGACAATGACAGGTACGACCAAGTTAACGACACATTGACAACTATTAGTCTCGACGACGACGACAATGACATTGAAGACAATTTACAAACAGTAGCGTCAGTAATAAATCAGACGGACGTAGACAATACAGAAATTCCAGTACCAATTATGAACGACGACAGTACGATGAAGGACATACAAATCTCTGACACTTTGACACAACAGCAGCGACAAGACATTTTGTCTCTCCTTAACAACTATAAAACTATCTTCTCAAACAAACCTGGACAGACTGACAAAATAACACATTCAATTGTGTTGACAGATCTAACACCTATCAAATGTAGACCATATTCAATTCCTTTACATTATAGAGCAAATTTAGACAAAGAAATTTTGGACTTAGAAAAAAATAAAATAATACAGAAATCTGTATCCCAGTACTCTTCGCCAATTGTCCTGGTGAAAAAGAAGGACCAAACTATTCGTTTATGCATAGATTACAGAAAATTAAATGCTATAACCACGACAGATGCTGAGCCAATGAACAGCTGTGAAGACCTCATTTTGAATATGTCTCAATCATCCTTATTTTCTAAGCTTGATTTAGCTAAAGGTTACTGGTAAGTACCACTATCTCCATCTTCAAGGCATATAACAGCATTCGCTACACCACTTGGGCTGTACGAATGGAGATATCTTCCGTTTGGTCTCAAGAACGCTCCCGCCACATTTGTCAGGTTAACTAGACTGTTATTGCACGGCATCAAGGACGTGCAAGCATATATTGATGATATATGTATCCATTCTTCAGACATGACTTCTCACTTGCTTACACTCCAACAAGTCTTTAATCAAATCCTTCTTTTTGGACTTACTATCAAGCCTTCCAAGGTTGAAATAGGCTATAAAGAGATAGACTTCCTAGGCCATAGGATTTCCGAAGGCAAACTATTGACAGATGATAGAATCGTATCAAAAATTCTCAACCTAGAAGTGCCAACTATAAAGAAACAGGTTAGAAGCCTGTTAGGTCTCATAAACTATTATGCCAAGTTTATACCAAACTGGGCGGAACTCACATCAGTTTTTTTCTAATCTGTTGACAAAAGATCATCCAGAAAAATTTTGTAAGAGTATCCGCTTAGAGGATGTAATGTGCAAATTGAAATCAATTTTTTCTAACCCACCCGTATTAAGATTACCAAACATAGATATACCTTTTATTCTGACCACAGGTTCGAGTGCTATCGCAACTGGAGGATGCCTGATGCAGGAATATCAAGGCGTAAGACATCCGATACTCTATGTCAGCCGCAAGCTTAAAAAGGCAGAAATCCATTATTCCACAGTGGAGTTGGAGGTATTAAGTCTACTTTTTTGTATGCGTCGTTTATCTAAGTTCCTCTTAGGTTCGCATTTTGTTGTTTTAACCGATAATTCGCCACTGCTGGTACTTAAGCAAGGTGTTCCAAAGAATCATCGATTATCAAGATGATGTCTTCTTCTTCAAGATTTCGACTTCGAAATCCGCCACATCAAAGGTATTGATAATATTATTGCTGACATATTGTCACGGCAAACTAATGCACCAGCAGACTAGCACTACGCACATTAATCATTCGCCATATAATAAGCTGTGATATTTTAGTCTGTTGCGTAGAACAGTGTACCGCTACACCTACCATAGAACAGTGTACCTCTACACCCACTATAGAACTTTCATCCAGAAGTATCAACGCCCAAATGAATAATCTACTGATAACACTCACGAACATGAAACTTTGAGAACCCTATACTGTATTAAGCCATATTACCAATTGCCAAGGCTTGGAAAAACAATCCCAGCGATATATAATATCTGTGAAGTGATTTAAACCAGTGAACTGACAGTCATCGTGTAAATATTAAGAACACTGCATACTCTCTATTGCAAAGATACTTTGCAAACAGCCGGAATAGAACTACGTCGATTACAACATGCAAGGGACAGCTATATTAACTGTTAACATTGATGGCACGACACACGGATAACAGGAGGACAACACACACATCGTCGTTGGAGTTAGTTAATTAATTTACCATTAGTTAATATGTATTACACTTGTATTTAATTATATATATAAAATAGGTCAACCTGTAACGTGTATGTTTTCTACCATAATATTACAGGTATTTTCACTCATAGGTGAAATATTCTTCCGATACAATTTTTTCTATTTAAATTATAAACCATTTTTTTGATTACACGTACAAAAAGTACTTGTTACCTTAAAGGGAACATATCGCCTAATCCGTTTTCTAAGGGCAGTAAGACTTACCTTAACTTTATTTGTATATTTTAACAAAATACTATTTTGTATGAAAGATGTATGAATGACAGAGTGAATGAATTAAATGAGAGAGCGATATACTGAGCGGACAAATTGTACGCAAAACGTATTTATTTTAATTTGTCTGCGTCTTTCATGTAAAATGTATTACCTGTCGCAATTGTTGATACATGTTTAGTATTGAATACACTACATCTAAGCGCCACTGTTTGGAATGCCCCGATCATGCATTACACAGATTGGGTAATTCATGACAAAGGATATCCCAACTCATGACGCTTGGAGTTAAACCACACAGTGAGCACACACTTTATACAAACTCAAAACTGAACACTAACAATTAAAATACAGTCACTTTATTAGAAACAGCAACACATCAGTCAATACACTAACAAGCCAACAGGAACACACGTAGTCAGATGTGATAAAACAACAGCATAACTACATAGTCAGCAACATACAACATACAGAAGTAAAAATGTATCGAAATACACACGCAAGACAAGATTTGCAAGTGTACTTAAATAGCCAAGACATTTGTCTTGTTAAAACTCTCTTACACAAAGTTTTATATCTTGGTATCATATGGATACGTGAGAAGGGCGCGGTTGTAAAAACAACTAGAAACGTCACGGAACTTCGGTCAGATAAGCATGTTTAAGAACATAGAAGAGAGAGACCTCTTCAGCAATCATCTTGAAGTGATATATGGGAGAATACATGAGTTGTTGATGCGGATGTGTAGGTTGCCAAGTTACTATCCACCAAACTACAAACACCGACTTTATGTGATCCTGTGACAGAATTAGTACAGAACTAATTACCATATAATAACCCATCAGAGCAGGGGGAGGGGGACTCCTGTCACAGCCTCACATAAGGGCGGTACCAACATAGAATTAGGAGAGAATGGAGAAGGGATAGAACTCCAGCTAAAGGGAAAGAACCGAGTCACTTGAAGGCTCGAATAATCCAGAGCCTTCTCGAAGGACCGGTCAGTGTGTCCACAGCCCCACTCAGAGAGAGTTACCACCCGTGTTGGATTGCGACACGTGTGAAAAGGCAGACACGGACTGGACATCGAGGAAGCAACAGGGCTTACCTTAAGGGGGACTTGATAGTTTAGACCCAAGTGTATTTAGGGGTCTTATGCATATGTTAGATAGCTGATAGAGTTGTTGTGATAATCATGTTTATTGTAAACTCCTGTGATACGCAACTGGCAGATTGCTGGCTTGCGAAAACTCTCTTCGCCAGCTTACTGTAACATAATAATAATAAATGATGTTAGATTGCATATGAACGGAGTTTGTTGCCTGTATGAGCCCGAGTTTCATTCCCCTAGAGATCTAGGACGGTGACACGGGTGTGTAACCACGCGGCACACACTGGACACACCAAATTATCACAACAGAACATCACAACGCTACCCATCGTAGGCTATGCTCAAGCTCAAGCTCAAAATAAATAGGTTTTAATTGAATATGATCTTTCGATGCATCATGTATATTATGTTATATTATTTTAATTAATGAGCTCTATAGTAAATAGACATTTTCGGGTGGTTTTCATATTACGGGGATACCGTGGTTAACGGGATGCATATTGTTTAGTTGCCATTTAATTTTAGGATATAACTTGTTGTGTTCTCCTTCTTTTACGTGTAAATTATCGGTTCATAAAAGTAACCGGTAATGGTAGATGACACTAAGTAATTTTGTCTTGATTTAAATTGATGCTTGTTTTATTATGTATATTATGTTGGGGATAAAACCATGTATGTTAATTTGGGGGGAAAGCGTTTGTTTTGAAATGCTTGATTCAATGACTCCAAATTTGTAATTTCGGTTATTTTGACTTGTTAAAATCAGTATATTAAGTTGATGACTGTTAAGACTTGTTTAACTTGTTTAAGAACTGTTATTATTTTGCTCTGAATAAAGAGTTGGGTTAGGTTGAATAAGTAATAATATCCTTCGTTCAGATAATAACAAGCAAACGACTTTGGACTATAAAGAGAGACATATTCGCATTGTTAGTAGTGGTAAGTTTAGATAAACATGGAGTGAGGGCCATGTTTGAAAGCTTAATTTCACTGGGGGTGGCCAGACATGGAGCTGTAGGTAGCAGCAAATATCATAATGGTCCAGAACGAAATTAGATACGTTCATGAATGCCAGAGATGGTTAAGAATAAGAATATATGGATTGAATGCCATGTTCCAATTCTAGGGGATTATGGGGTTTAACTTGAAGCTAGTCAGAAATAAAGCTGTGAATAGCAGCATAACTCATGGGGGTCGAGAAATATGTTAAAAGGGGGCTGCGTTAGTCAGCGGAAATAGGAGTACATATAGATTGAATGCCATGCTGGGATGTGGGGGTTAACATAGGTGCTGCGGTAGTCAGGGTTAATAGAAATACATGTTTGGATTGTGGGGGAGATTGGTTTAACTTAAAAAAGGGGGGGGGGCTGTGGTTATCAGCATATGTCAGAACAGTAATTGTAGGTATGTTCATAATAAATGAACATTGTCAATATTGATTAGGGACGCGGTGGTTACAGCAAGAAATAAGTAGAAGATATATGGTAAAATTTTGGTGAACATGGATCGAAAGCCCTAGAGGTTTGGGAAGCTGTATTATAAATAAAGGATACTGATACAGTTGGCAGCACAAATGATATTTTTAATCTTGATATGGTATAATGGAGTTTTAGATCGACGTAACTTTTAACAAGAATATTTGCTATGAAAAAAATTGAAGAACATATCATGGATTATATGATTTTTTTTTTTTTTTTTTTTTGAAAACTTTATTTTATAAAGTTTTGTGAGTGCAAGGGAGGATAAATGTAACTACTTCTTACTAACTTCTTGGTGCGCACCAACCATTTCTCTGTCTTTCCTGTGTTGTCTTCTTCGCGAGAGTATGATATGTTGCATAACGCATGATAATCTTCAATTTTTGTTTATTTACCAATGATTTCGATGAACATACGTCTCTATGAAACAAGTATGCGGATTGCTTGTAAAATGTAATAGATTATGATGTTACGATGAGAAAATGTAGAAGAAGTGATTAAGAGGTAATGTTGACGTAGAAGAAGTATAAGTTCACGGTAAATAATAGAAGAAGAGTAAGGTTGGTTGGAAGTCATAGCGGGTGGCTATAAGACATAAATGATAGAGTAGAGGAGTTATAGGAGTAGAGGGACTGTGGAGTAATGAATATAAGTCAGTTCCAGCTGAGAGGTATATGATTTTCGTGGGTAGGAGTTGAGTCATGTTAAAGTCGTTTAAGGTATATAAGCGGGTTGCTTATGATTTTTCAGAAATGAAGAAGAAGTGATGATGAATGGCACTTGGTTTATTTGGGGGTAAGATGGGTAAGAAGATTTAGCGGATAGTGGTCTTGAAGCATAACTCGGGGGTCATAAATTTAGCTTGAGTAAGTGGGGAGTAAGACTTTTCGGGGAAAAGTCTCGTTGAGGATAGAGAGGAAATATAACAGAGTAGCTCTGTAGAAGGTTTAGGTGGCGTGCAAAGGGGAAAAGCTTATGCACGCGTAAGCACCAAGTAGTTGAGTATCTAGGGACGCTCACGCGGTGACGTGGGAGCAGAACAGAGCTTAGTTACGACCCAGCTCTGGGGCCAGTAGGATGTGAGTCCAGAATAATGCACTATACTACGTTTTTGATGTCAAAATGTCTTATGAAATAAACTCAGACCGTATATACTACTTGGCCTCAGCGTTCCTTCAGTCGTGTCCTGTCGCCATGTAACAACCATTCAAGGAAGCAATGCGGAGGGGCGAGACAGCCACGGGTATAGCACAAGCTGAAAGAGATCAATTTCAAAAGCAGATAGACGAGTTGAAGAAACAAGTCAAGGCACTGCTGATGACGACTCCGTCCAGCGATAATGAGAAGCTGTTGGCCAACATGAAAGAAATCCAGCACAACATTAAACAAGAGATGGAGCGCATGGCTGAGATGAAGAAGGAAAACGAGGAAATCCTACAAAAGATCAAGACCGAAAGAGAACTACTGAGCGCCGAAAGGATGCAGCACCAACCGAAACCAACAGAGGAGATGAAGCACAAAAAAAAAAAAAAACGTCGATAAATTGATGAAGAGAATGCTAAAAAAAGGAGACAAAGAGACGCATGGTGGGACCAAGCCACAGATCAACCAGAAACAACAAGAAGAAGCCAGTAATCCAGCCAAGATACCTACGAATCCCGAGATGAAATCAGCATCCTGCCAGGTAGAGGAGTGGTTCGTACAACAGGTCGACGAAGACGAATGGAGAGAGTATGAAGAGGAGTGCGCCGCCCACGTAGCCTACTGCGAAGAAAAGGCGAGGCAATCTAGACTACGATGCATGGAGTGGGAAAACAATAAGTCCCTTTAAGGACTGCACTCAGTCAAGCCAGACGAGCCAGGAGCCTACCCGAACAAAGAAAACCACAAGAACAGACGATCACAAAGGATAGCCGCCGACTGAACCCCCAGCTGACGTCACAGACACAAACGCTACATAACCAGTCCGAGATAGGACTCAGAAGACAAGAATTATGGTGAATGAACCTACAAAAACCACGGACCTCAACAATAACCACAGCTGAAAGAAGCAGGTTGAACGAGGCCGAATTTGGAATTTTTGTTTTTAAATCAATCAACCAACCAACCAACCAACCAAGTCATGCTTCTACAAAGACCGGCACCGACCAGCGACATTGAAAAGATACTTACGGAAATTAAAGAGACTCAGAAAAACATAAAACAAGAGGTGGAGTACATGGCGCTAACAATAAAGAAGAACGAAGAAATACTACAAGCAATTCAAGCTGAGAGAAAACTACTAAAATCACAGAGAGAGAGAGAGAGAGAGAGAGAGAGAGAGAGAGAGAGAGAGAGAGAGAGAGAGAGAGAGAGAGAGAGAGAGAGAGAGAGAGAGAGAGAGAGAGAGAGAGAGAGAGAGAGAGAGAGAGAGAGAGCCCAAGTTAAAACAACCAAAGTCGCGGAAAAGAACGCAGAAAACCAGACGATGATGCTATAGTAGAGAGCATTGAAAAGCTGCTAAAGACAATACATGGAAGAGAAAGCAAAGAGACGCATGATAAAGCCAAGACTAAAACAAAAGCAAAACCTCAAGAAGAAGCCAGCATCCCATTCACATTTACGAATAAATTCAAGAGAAAACCAGTCTTCAACTGAAACGTGACACATCAGACGAGCCAGAAGCCAAGACTGACAGATGAAACCGCATAACAAAATACGCTCAAAGGGAAAACTTGCCGGCCAATGAATCCCCCAGCTGAAAACACAGGCATAAAGTCGTCAACTTCGATAAGCCAGCAAAACACTGGCGCAAAGAAATAAACAAACTTACTTCACACCATGAACCACTAGGACAATAACCGATGCCACATGGGCTGGTTGCGCCAAGGTGGAAAGTTTCGTTTTTTTTTCTCAAATGGACTAAATAAAGCAGTGTTTCCCAACGTGGGGCCCACGCCCCATGGGGGGGGGGGGGGGGGGGGGGCAATTCAACTGTTAAGGGGGGCAATTCGAAAATGGAAGAAATCGGCTGAATATAACAAAACGGGGAGACTTGAGACTGAAGTTAACTAAATTGGAACCTGTCATAAGATCTCTTTGCAGCAAGCATCAAGCGCAAGGATCTCACTAAATTTAAAAAATAAATAATTACTAATAATTAAAATAATATAGAAAAATCTTTCATTAAAATTATTTTGTAGTTGAATTTCAGTTCTCCATTATATGGTTTGAAAATTTACTTACTGTGTTTGCTCTATAATTACCTAGTGATTTCTTCCTGAAACCTATCATTCAAGTTTCTTTAGTGAACATTTCAATTTTTGAATATTAAAAATAATGTATATGTTGAGGTGGGGCGTGGGGCGGGGGAGGGGGGCAATATGAATTTTAGTAAGGCTTAAGTGGGGCATGGCACAAAAAAGGTTGGGAAACACTGAAATAAAGCATTTGACTATTTCTTTAAAAGTTATCCCTAGTAGTAGTAGGCCTCTTTCAGTCCTGAAGGACTATAGAGTTGTGCCGCTTGGGAGGTACCTGGCAGCACCGCTGTTGACTGTATAGTCTAATGCGAGAGTGACAGTCCCTGTCACAGTTTCCGCATCTGTAAGACGAGGCAAGTCTCTCAGTAAGTGACTGCGCTTTGAGCCTGTGCCGCCTATCCCCAGTTTGTTGGATCAGATTGCGCTCAAAGAGCACCAGTTCGTTTCGTACATCTCTTCTCCAGGAGCATCTGTCTGTTGCAGCTCTTTCCCAAGTGTCTGGATCTATTCCAAGGGTTTTCATATCTTGTTTACACACATCCTTATATATTGCATTTGGGGTCTTCCTGTTGGCCTCTTTCCTGTGGCTAGTTCTCAGTATAGGAGATCTTTGGGAATACGTTCATCCTCCATTCGAGATACGTGGCCCAGCCACCGGAGGCGTCTCTGCTTGAGGAGGGTGTGCACTGTGGTAATATCTGCTCTTTCAAGCACATGTTTGTTTGTTATGTGGTCTTTCCATGTTATACCCAGGATACGTCTCAGACATCTCATGTGGAAGGAATTCAACTTCCTTTCCTTTCTTGAGTACAGGGTCCAGGATTCAGACCCATAGAGTAGTGTACTAACAACACAAGCTTTATATACTTGAGCTTTTGTACGCTCTGTTAGTCTATTATTCTCCCAAACTCTTTTAGCTAGCCTGGAAACTGTTGTGGCTGCCTTTCCAATGCGTCTGTCGATTTCTGTATCTAATGAAAGATTATCTGATATTGTCGACCCCAAATACACAAACTCGTGGACGACCTTCAATTCGTAATTAGACATTTTGATTGACGGAGGAGCACCAGCATCTTGTTCCATCACCTGTGTTTTATTTAGGCTAATGGTGAGCCCAAAGTCTTTGCATGCAGCTGCAAAACGATCTACGAGCCTTTGGAGATCTGCTGTATGAGTAGTCAGTGCTGCATCATCTGCAAAAAGTAGTTCTCTTACGCATCTTGATCTTATTTTGGTCTTTGCCTTGAGTCTTGATGGGTTAAAAAGTTTGCCATCAGATCTTGTGTGGAGGTATATGCCTTCAGTGGCAGTCCCAAATGCCTGCCTTAAGAGAACGGCGAAGAAGATACCAAAGAGTGTTGGAGCAAGCACGGAGCCCTGCTTTACTCCGCTGCTGATGCTGAATGACTGCAATGTTTTCGTGGAATGATTTCACGAGACTAAGAAGGGTGGGTGGACATCCACCCTTTTCAAGGACATTAAAAAGGCCGCTTCTGCTCACGAGGTCAAATGCCTTTGTGAGGTCGATGAAGGCAATATATAATGGCTTCCTCTGTTCTCTGCACTTCTCTTGGAGCTGCCGGATTGTTGGGTATAAATCAGCAATGCGATTCGGGGTAGATTCTTTCAGCAAGAATGTGTAATCTTTTAAGGATTACTCTGGCAAAAATCTTGCCTGTAATGCTGAAAAGGGAAATGCCGCGATAGTTGTTGCAGTCACTTCTGTCGCCTTTGTTTTTATAAAGGTGTCACACGTCGTTCTTGATGATAATATCAATGTTCTTGATGATCTTTGCTTGATATTGTCGTGTGATGGTCGTTGTATAGGTAACGATGTTCATGGTGTGTCAATTGAGATATCTAACTGTCTCTTAATCCAACTCACCCCAGAAGTGCACCTTCACCAGTCATGAAACAAGATTGAGTTGGCGCACATAATCATTTATTCCAGAAATAAGACGGACAGACGGAACATATATATATATCCAGAAACAATGTAATCCATAGAATATAAATATCCTCCTCACAATTTAACCAGCACACATCAATGCCTTCTCAAGCCTGCTTCATATCGAATTCACAAGACATTTAGTCCAACTACTATCCACGGCTGGATCTCCTACAATACAACCCACACATGGGGTCGGAGCCACTGCTCAACTATCCAACCCACTCTGGGTTTAGGCCCTCACTCCCTATAGAACCCACTCTGGTTCAGGCCTGTCTTCACAACTCGGAGAACAACACAACACGGAGATCTCTAACTCCGCTTCTCCTTAGACTACCGATCAGTTCGGCATCTACACATCAACTCCCTGAAGTCCCTTGACTTCACACAAAGCTAACCTGTCCTTCCCCCATCCCCTGGGGTCCACGCTCACCCTTCCCATTATTTTATTTCTCAGGACTGGCTGTTTTCCCATAGCCAGGTCAGTCACTTTACTGTCTCCCGCTCTCATCTCCATTCTTCCTCATGCCCGGTCACTCAACTCAATGTCAATGACCCAGGCTTATGTCAAAAGGGTAACGATGTTTGCGTCTTTCAAATCTTGTGGTACTGATTTTTCTTTCCAGCAGAGCTGAAATATTGCATACAGTTCTGGGATGATTGTTTCTTTACTGCATTTTAAAATTTCAGGTGCTTCGCTGATTTCTGCGAGGCATGGTTCGTTATCCAGGGCATGCATGGCGAACTGTTGATCGATGGCTTCCAGAGCTTCTTCACTGACAGTATTATAGCTCTGAGTAGTGTTCTACCCAGCGATCCGTTTGTTTCGCTCGATCTTTTATGATTACTCCCTCAGTTGATCTTAAAGGGGCCATCTTATTTTTTGATGGACCGACAGCTTGCTTGATGCCCTCGTACATTCCTCTTATATTTCCGGTGTCTGCACAAGTTTGAATTTGAGCAGAGAGCTGTAGCCAGTACCTGTTCGCACATCTTCTTGCCATCTGTTGTACTGTATTTCTGGCCGATCGTAATGCCTGCAATATTTTCCCTGAAAGTGATGTTTTATACATTGAGAATGCATGTCTCTTTATCTCCAGGACTGGGAGCATCTCTTCAGAGTGTGCTTTAAACCAGTCGGTTGACTTAGTTTGCTTCTTGTCAAATGTTGATAGTGCTGTATTGTAGATGGTGTCGCGAAAATGACTCCATCTCTCGGTGGAATTTCCGTTTGTGGGGCCAGGCAGAGTATCCGCTTGAGTCTGCGTGAATGTGTTGACCTTCTCTTTATTTTGGGTACCGCTGGTGTCAATGCGTGGTCTTCCTTCTGTTCTGCTTCTGTAGATTCTCTTGGGCTTTATCTTCACCTTGCTGGAGACGAGTGAATGGTCGGTGTCGCAGTCAGCACTAAGATACCTGCGAGTCAGCCGTACATTGCAGAGATTGCTGCGTTTAGTGAGCACCAGGTCGAGTTGGTGCCAGTTCTTTGATCTGGGGTGCCTCCATGACACCTTGTGTTGAGGTTTCGTGTCAAAGAAGGTGTTGGTCACGCACAGATTATGGTGGCTGCAGAATTCCATGAGACGTTGTCCATTGTCATTGATCTTCCCAACGCTAAACTGTCCTAGACATGAAGGCCAAGATTTGTGGTCGGAGCCAACCTTGGCATTGAAATCCCCCAGGATAAAAAGATGTTGTTTCTCTGGTGTTTCACTGACTTCTTTGCTAAGGTCGTCATAGAACTTGTTTTTAGATTCTGATGCTGCAGTTAGTGTTGGGGCCTAAACGCTTATAATACTAACTGGGCCTGCCTCTGTCTGGAGTTGGAGCTTCAGTATTCTTTCAGTGCCATCACTTGGTGGTATGATGGAATTAAGCAGCTTGTTTCTGATAGCGAAGCCAACTCCATACTCCCTGGTCTCTCCGCACGGCTTGCCATGCCAGTAGAAAGTGAAATCCCTCTCCTTGATGCTTCCAGATTCTTGGAGTCTGGTCTCTTGCAGGGCGACAATGTCTATCCCCAGTCTTAGTAGTTCGTCGTTTATCACTGCAGTTTTGCGGGCATCCACAATCTCGTTTAGATCGTCTGAGATGCCAGGGGTCATGGTTCTTACGTTCCATGTTCCCAGCCTTAGGGCCAGTTGTTTTTGTTTTTTTCTTGTTGCTAGGTGTATAGATTGCGGTCCATGTGTCAGGATTTTTCCCTAAGCTCCACACACCCTCAGGAGCAGATGAACCGTGGCGAGACAACACCTTATTGACTGGGGGCTGCCCAGCTTAGGCGGGCGGTAGCTGTCTAGTGAGATACGATGATCTCCCCCACCGTCGGAAGTAGCCCCTGGCGCCTTGCTCTACGCCAATCGAGCATTAAGACTTATAACCGGCAAATACTGCTTCCCATGTTGTGTCACCGCTTTACGCGGTGCTGAAGTGACCTCTTCAGGGCACAAGCCTGAGCAATGGAAATCGGAGAACCAGCTGTTGCCCAGTAGCAAGTTTCCCCTCTCCACGTCGCCGATGTTGACCAAGGGAAAGGCAGTAGCCAATGCAACTTGGCATCGGTGCCGTCGCAGGAGTTGCCAGAACTATGTTGTTTACAACATGGAACTGCCTTAGGGACTCCATCTCCGGATTTGTCCTCAGGGTTTACTCCCGAAGCCTTTCCCATATGGGTATACCCGCAAGGCAGCAGAGGTTTGACATTTAGAGTTCCCTCTCTTAGAAGAGATACCAACCAAGGCTGACGAGCCTCCTCTGCCCGGGAATCAATAAGGAGGGAAGTCTACCATTCTTCCTTCCTGGCAGTGACCATACTGATCGGATGACCGTAGCCATTGTCTCTACTGAGAGATCCTCTGTCCACCGTCACTGACTTGAAACCATAACCAATAACTATCTGTCGGCTGCTCCCAAGTACAATCCACAACCCCACCACCTGCTACCATGGCTTCACGTTACCCTGTATGGGGGGATAAACGGGTACTCTACCTTGCCCAAGGGTGTCCCGTAGGCTAGCGGAGGGAAGGGGGCACCTTACTTCTCCTTTGATAGGGGGTACCCCTATCTTATCTACTACTCTGTACTCTCTTATCCCTACTAATAGAAGTAAAGACTTCATAGCTTCAAGTATTGAATAGAGGGAAAAAATCCGTTGAAACAACCTGTAGACTGTTTAATCAGGAAAAACAGAGACGTTGACAGCAGAAATTGCGAGACCTTCGAACAGAATGAGTCAAGCGGGGAAAGGCGTATTCTAATAACAAATGTGAAAAGTCGTGTGAAAACACTCATGGACGCTAATGAATGTACACTGGAGTGCAGACGAGAAAAATTGCAGGACATGTTGGCCAATGAGGTAGCTTGTTACATGAAAAAAATTGAAGATCAGAAAGAGACAGTGTTTGAGAGGCAAGCAAAGATGAGGGAGAGAGCAAAGTTTCTGAAGGACAAGCGAGAATCAGAGAGACTTGTTTTTGTGCAACAGAAATATGACCAGCAGTTCAGAAATCAGTGTTAAGAGCTGAGGTTGGTACTAAGCAAGAAGCACTTTGACCAGATCTGCCTTGATCGTCTCGACCAGCTTCAGCAAAAGGAAGAGGCTGCTTTGGAAAAGCAAGCCTATGATGACATGTATGCCAGGTTGTGGGGACAGAACATGCTGGAAAAAGCAGCCAGAAAAGAAAAAGAGGCCAAAGAACTCCATGAGAGAAATCGAGGTGTGCTTGAAATTCAGAGGAAGCAGATGGCATCTTTAGAGTCTAAGAAAGAAGAAGAACGAAAACTGAAGGAGGAAGAAGCTCAGCTGATGACAGAGTAGAAGGCACTGTGGAAGCTGGAGGATGAAATGAAGCAGAAGGAAAAGATTCAACAACAGAACGAGACACGAGACATGTTGGATCGTACATTGGCTGCCAAGGCTAGAAAGAAAGCCAAGGAAGAGCAGGAGCAACTAGCCTTTGACATGAAAATATTGGAGCAGCTTCTGCACGAGTCCCATCATGAAAATGTTGACGCCTTGCAGCGCAAGCGAGAACTTCAGGAAGAGGACAGACGGTACCGTGAGTTCCTGAGAAAGTTAATAAATAAAAAAAATAAAATGTTTTGCGTATCCTTTTACAGGACTTAGCTGTCAACAGCAGCATCTTTCAGCTGTCTGTTGATCTCTTGGCAAGATTACGCTCAGTAGTTTGCCATTGCTTTCTGAGCGGCCGGCTCAGTATCCCGCAAGTCACGAGCGGGGGTCGAACCGCCTCAGCTCTCGCTCCGCTGCGAGACAAACGGGATTACAGAGAGAAAGTGTTGTAACCCCACAGCCAGAGAGGAGAAAGTTAATGGAGGATGAAAATGCTAGAGAGAAGGAGCTGGACAAAATTATTCAACAGGAGGTAGATGCAGCTTGGGAAAAACGCATGGAGCAATGGAGAAAGGACAAAATGGCTCGCAAACTTCTCATGAATGATGTGATGGAAGATCGGGCTAAGCAGCTTCAGGAGAGATTACAAGAGAATGAACGTCGTCAAGTAGAGGCTGCAAGGGAACGAGAACAACTTCTTTATCTGATCGAAGAGAATCGAAGATTTGATGCCAAAGAATCAGCTACACGTTTGCAAAAGGGACTCAAGCATCAGCGTGAACTGGTTGATCAAATGGCTTGGAATATACAAACCAGAGACGAGGAAAGAGAACTCGAGAAAGAAGAATTTAAGAATTTACAGCAAACAGAGATATAGTTTCAGGCCCGTAAGCAGCAAATCTTGAACAACCCACTGATAGAGAAGATTCATCGTTGAGCAGAGCAATTCTAGCTCATACCTTGCAATGTTGATGACGAGATTCATCGTGTGTGGGTTTTCATTTGAAGATGCAGACCGTGGTTTGTTGTTTATGAACAAGCTTGGCTGATGATTAAGTAATTTTATCTAGAAAGGTACATTATCAGTAAAGTTAAGGTGCTACATAGAGCCTATACCCTTGTATGGATGTGAAGCGCGGACAATAAACAGTCAAGCTGAAAAACAGCTGATGGCTGCGGAAATGTGGTTTCTGAGGAACATGCAAAGAATACCATGGACAGACAGAAAAACCAATGAACAAGTCCTTCAAGAAACAAATGAAGATCGCAAACTGGTGAGAAATTAGACGTAGACAGTCAAAACCCTTTGGGCATGTTATGAGAAGAAATGAATTGGAGAACTTGTTGACAACTGGCAAGATCGAAGGGAAGAGACCAAGGGGAAGACCGAGAAGCAAACACCTGGATGGCTTGGCCACATGACATGGTCGAGACAGGAACACGGAGCTGATCCACGACTCTGGTGATCGAGTGAGATGGCAGAACATGACCGCCCACGTTCACCGGCATGGCACATGATGGATGGATGAAATTTCGCTTACCAAGTGCACAGGCCGTCGAGAACGCGATAGCGAATGGTTAGCCAGTAGATCATGTAATTGAGTCCCCACTATTGCTCCCGGGTTGATTCAGCCGAAACTAAGCACCATAAAATGTTCTGGAAAGTAAAGGCGAAGCGTGCGCTATTGACCACATCACCCATTGAGTGCCAATTGTTTTACAAAAATGTGGCGTTTTCTTCCACCATATCAATCAATCAATCAATCATGTGCCATGCCGGAAAGCGTGGGCGGCCATGACTCGCCATTTCACTCGATCACCAGCGTCGTGGATCAGCCCAGCGCTCCTGTCTTGTCCATGCCATGTGGCCAAGCCATCCAGGTACTCTCCTCTCGGTCCTCCTCCTGATCTGCTCCCCTCGATCCTGCCAGCTGTCACCAAGCTCTCCAATCCATTTCCTCCCACAACATGTCCAAAAAACTTTGACTGTCCACGTCCAATTTCTCCAATCAACCCACGACTTTCACTTGTCTCCCGTAGTACCCGGTCATTGGTCTTTCCGTCCGTCCATGGTACTCCTTGCACTCTCCTCAGAAACCACACTTCCGCAGCCAACAGATACTTCTCAGCCTGACTGCACACTGTCCAAGTCTCACATCCATACAAAAGAACAGGCTCAATGTATCCCGCAACACTCCCCCTCTCGCTCCAATTGACATATTTTTATTGGTCAGAATATACATATACTCAGTGCCTAAAGAAATGGAAAAGCAGGGTACACTTCACTTTTTACCTTTACAACTGCTACTTACTACAGTTACCACTATGGCTACTACAGCAACTACTGTCTGCAAATATTTAACATTGTGTGTTTGTGTATGTCTATATGTAAATTGTGGTATATGCCCAACACAATTTTGAAAAAATCAAAATCACTTTGAGAAAAGAAAGCCTTGACAACCCATGTAACGATTGTCAGATGTCAAGCTCTGTGCTTGTTCTAACACAGTTTACTTGCATGTGTTGTGCCATAGGCTCTTATTATTGTTTATCCCTGTATGGCTATGGCCAGTTTATGTCTGACTTCTTGTGAACAGTCCCCATGGTTGTTGATTGTGGAGCCAAGATGTTCACAGTTTGCGATGTTTTCAATTTCTCCGTGGGTGGTTGTGATTTTTGGTTGGCGTGTAGTTTTGTGTGTGGGTATTTTTTAAATATTAGTTCAGAAAAATATTATCATCTTAATTATGGCTTTTGACAAACAGGATTACTTTTACAATAACATATACAATTAAATTAGGAGCAAGTTAATTCCGCATTTGTTCTAAATTTGCAATAGCTCATAAACTTATATATGTTATTGATGAATTTTTAATAAATTCAGCCATTCTGTATACAAGACAAGAATTAGTAGCATAACAGCTAAAGTAATTGAACATATTAAAACATTTATTACTTATGTGTATACATACATATGGTACTGATCAGTTAGTAATAAACTTTTTATTTGTGTAAGAAAGAAATCAAGTAATAATGAATTCAGTAGCAGTGAATATTATAAATTAATTATTAATCTTTTGTACATGATAACTTGAAAACTTAGTGACAGCTGGCAAACTTGATGTAATCCAAGCCTCTGGTGATCGTGTGAGTTTGCGAACCATCATTGTCTGTCAGCATGGCACATGTTTCCAAACATTACCACCTAACAGCATGGCACACGATGGTATTTGCAGAAGAGCTTCAATACATAATGTCATGCTTGAATGATAAAATAATTATTTACAAATACAGGTTGCCCCAGGTTTGACACAGAATTCTACATGGTCGACAGGATAAAAGTGATCGCTCTTACACTTCTAGTGCGTTGATGGCGAGGCAGGGCTTTCAATCCCTACACTAGCATTTAAGTTGGTCTGAAATGTTGACTTCTCGTTCAGAAAGCTGGCAAACTACAGAATGTAAAATTGCTTATAAAATCAACCTGGGGTTAGAATGCAGCATCCTGCAATGGACATGCAACATTTATTGTTATGGGTTTGACTCTAAAGGACATATTTACTATCAGGCAAAATTACGAATGAAGACAACTGTGACACAGAAACCCCATTATTAAAGAGTTCCCTTGTAAAATAACGCTCTGTGATGAAGGGGTTACAGACACAATTTGTAATTTTTCATATTGGGTTTGAAAAATTTGGCGGCAGATCGTCTCACGTTAATATTTTCATGCACTGATATGAGTGCTGGTCATTCAGAAAGCAATGGCAAACTACTGAATGTAAACTTGCCAAGAAATCACAAACAGCCAAAAAATGCTGGGGTTGGCTGCGACATCCTGTAAAGGATATGCAACTAACTTTTGTTGTAAATTAAAAGTGAAAACATGTCCTGAAGCAAGACCCCGCTGTGAGTCTGTGATGTGATAGAGCCATCACATGTTGGCCTGAATGCACGGAGGAATAGGTGGCCGGTATTTTCCTCTATTAGCGGGCGAGAGCGCAGGCGACTAATCCACATTCAACCATGCTCATAAAATCAGCGTAGTCTCCTATCAGTTACACAAACGCACCTGCTATTTCTAAATTATTTTTGTTGTCGACATTTTTTACTGGATGGGAATAAATGCTTGAAATATAATTTTCTGTAAAAATAGTGCTTGTGCTACAGGTGAATGTATCGTGAGTTTGAGATATTCAATACGTTGAACGACTCCTGTTTCGTATGATTGAAAACTACTTACTTATAATACCAGAAAAAACAAACAACCACCATAATATGAATAAGGGCAAATAAGCATGTTGGTATAATGGTTAGGGTGTTGTGCTGACAATGTCATGGACACGGCCGGGTGGGGATTCAGTGTCAGCTCTCAACGATCGCTGTGGGAAAGAAGTACTGAACACCAGTGTCAACAACCAAGGTTGACAAGCATTACTGGATACTTCTCTTGCACCACACGATAAACTCGTAAGGCGTACAAGAGGATTAGTTACACATTTTAATTCAGCTTGGCGCTCACAAAAGGTAGAGCCATCATTGATTCACACCGTATTTACACGCATAATAATATACAATATTCACTCTATCAAAGTCAGTCCTAGGCACTAGCACTACTGATATCTACATAACAAAAACCACATCGCCTTGGCCGATGCGTTCATCTAAACAGTCAGTCCCCCGTCTCCCAAGACTCAGCCGAGGCATTCATACCACGCGCGGATGGATCACGAAGATCCCTAGGATTGCGTGCTGCAGATCACAGCACGCTTCACGTGGCCTATCCACGGGTAAACTCTCTTAAGAGTTCCTTACATCTCTTTGGGCGGGTGTACTTACAACCCGACCAGAGTTCTCACTTCTCAGGTTGACACTGGTGTGTCTGAGTGGAGACCTGTTCACCCACTCATTCCCGTTGTCTTTTCTATTCCCTGGGTAGGGCCTTGTTACCCCCACTCCCAGTAGGGATTGTATCATATATCCTATTATATCCTTTTCCTCCACTTCTCATGCAGGTGGTATTCCCTAGGTCTTTGACACACACTCCCCCCTTCTGTGTTGCGTTACAACCCTTCAACCCCTTGTGTAACGCAAGCAGTTAAAAGGAAAAATTAGTGTGTAATTTTTTGTCAAAGACCACTGGTAACTTGGTTCTGGTTCCCCAATAGATCTTTACTAACCAATGTCACAATGTTGTACTCCTTCACTTGGCTACTGGTTATCGCCACGCACTTGTCTAGTTGGCGTGAGCCCTCTCTCATCGCTATATTATATTTATTGGGGGTTTGTCTGAACCGGGCCATTGCCTTTTGGCCTGCCCTCAAATAGTAAATTAACTCACTACCCACACAAAGCTGATCTTGTTAGGATCAGCACATGAATTGCTTCATGTCCTCCATATAATATTTAACAACTCTTGTACAAGCTGTGTACGATAGGCTTTACCTATCTCGCTTCCGCGTGTAAAGAAATCTTTCATTGTTAAGTTAGTGTTTCAAGTTTCTATTGTGTCCCCTGTCCCTTAGTTATCTTTCTTTGATGTAACAGAAATGTATGCACTTTATATGTAAGTTTTCCTGATTGTTTGCGTGTTTATAATTGAATAAAGTGTACTTAAACTACAAACCTGTGTGTATGTCTATAATTTATGTGTATGTTGGTTTTCAAGCGCCATAATGCGGTTTAATGCAGTCACAATTGAGTGTGTAAAATTAATTCGTGACTACATGACCGTCTTATGAAGCTTAAATTACTTTCCCTAAGCTATAGTGTAATTGTTGCTAAACAAGGATTACATCACAACACACTGGACACAGCACACTTCAACATTGAAACAACACCATTGACGCAGCCAAATGACGAAGGTCGCGTTGGGCGGTAAAAAAAATCCGCTGGTTGTATCACTCTCGTTCTGTATTTCATTCTCTCTTCTCTTTCACACATTTGTCACACTCCTCTTATTCTTCACTCACTTTTTAAACGGGAAAAGAAAAAATTATTAAAATCTTGTAGTGACACTATACAATTTTGGCTCAGTTTGAAAAGCTATTGAGCCTAATGACTGTGCTATTTTGTTGCACGGGTCATTTATGTACAAAAAAAAATTTTTTTTCCATGTTAACCATCCTGCAAGTAATGACATCTATAAATATCTACTCTAAGTTGGTACACAGTACTAAACTACTGTAAATTGGTGCACAGTACTAAACTACTCTAAAGGGAAGTAACTTACTAAACTAAGTGAAAATAAGGTGAATTGAGTTAATTCCCTTTTTAGATGTTTATAAATTGGGTAATGTGAATTCTAAATGATGGGAAAAAAATAAATAATGGTTTATTTAACTAACAGATTTCAAATGTATTTAACAACTAAATGAAGGAAATATGGGTGATGCTTTAATTATATGTTGTAAATGGAAATGGGTTTAACTTTTTATCACTAAGTGATGTGTTTAATTAGCTGATTATTAAGATAAATCTGAAATGATGCCAATAAATGAAATGATTTAATAAGCACTTTTATCCTAAGCTCTAACTACTGTAATTAAACTATGAAATGTTGATGTTATGATTAGATGGAGTAACTTGATGATTTGTCTAAACTAGCAAAATGTATGATATTAAATGGATTTATCCTACTCTATAATTATGTAACTAATCTAAACTATTATTTGCAACTGTGATAAAAAAAAATTTATAATACATATCACAATAAATGACAATATATACAATGTTTATATAGACTACCTCAGGTATGTGGTTGTCGTATAGTCCTGAAATAAATCTCGTTAACACAATAGGAGATTAACCACGTATTTGCACTGGGTAATACTATTCAGTTCACAGTCATCTTCGTCTGATAACACTCTCACAATCTGTTGATGGCGTAGACAACTTCATCTGTGTCTGTCCTATAACACTGTTCTGACACTGTTCTAATCACATTAATACAAGGTGATTATTCAATATATGAGCACTGTCACTAAAATGCTGTTCATGACCACCTTGGACACATATGATTTAACGTGTCTTTACTTAGACGCCGTAGCCTCAGTTGTGTGCGAAATGTCAGGTATCTCCACACCAGATGGCCTAGAAAGAGTGTCAGCAAGCATATTTAGCTTACCCTTGATGTGCTCTATCGAAAACGAATAGTTCTGCAAAATAAGCGACCATCGATATACTCTGTTGTTCCGATGGACGCCTGACTGCATGACTGTGATCGGAGAGTTGTTAGTCTGGATGATGAAATGACTACCTGCCAAGAACCGGTGTAGCTTCCCTATGCAGTATATCACGCTAAGGGCCTCCAGTTCTGAGATGGAATATTTGGCTTCCGCATGTGTTACCTTGCGGCTTACATAGCATATTGGGTGGAAAATGCTCTCGTAGAATTGGCCCAGCACTCCAGCGATGGAAATGGTGCTAGCGTCTGTCCTCAGATAATAAACGAGGCCTGGATTAGGCAAGCGCAAGATTGGTATATCGCTAAACAAAAGTTTAAGTTTTGACAATGCGTTAATTAATAATGCATCTTTTACATCCAATTTTACAGACGCTTTTAACACATTGGAAAACACACTTGTGATCTCAGCTAAATTTGGTATAAATTTACTGTAATAATTAACTAATCCCAAAAGACTCCTAACCTGCCTTTTCGTTGGTGGCATGGTTAGGTTTAAAATTTGGTGACAATCCTGTTGTCAGTTTTTAGTTGGCCATTGGAAATTACATGACCAAGAAATTCAATTTCCTGTAGGCCTAGTTCCACTTTGGCTGGCTTCACTGTAAGGCTGAAGAGTCGTAATCTATCGAAGACATGTCGCAGTGTCTGTAAGTGTGTTGTCCAGTCCTCTGTGTGCACACATATGTCATCTATATAAGTCACTGTATTCGTCACTCCATGGAGCAAATCTCTAGTTAGACGAACGAAAGTGGCAGGAGCGTTTCGAAGACCAAAAGGAAGAAATCGCCACTCGTAAAGACCTAATGGTGTTGAGAATGCAGTGAGAGGAATGGATTGACTATGCATCGGGACTTGCCAGTATCCCTTCGTAAGGTCAAGTTTGGAAAATATTTTGGAGGTAGACATGTCAAGAATGAGATCTTCGCAGGAAGGTATTGGTTCTGCGTCGACCTTCGTAATACTATTGAGCTTCCTATAGTCCACGCAGAGGCGGTTCGTAGAGTCCTTCTTTTTCACCAGAACTATAGGAAAGGAGTATTCAGAAGTAGATTTTTGGATGATTCCACTAGCCTCTAAACTTAGAATTTCCTTATTGAGACTTTCCCTATAGCTAAGTGGGATGGAGTAAGGTCGGCATTTGATAGGTTTATTATCCGAAAGAATGATGGAGTGTTCAATTCTGTCCGTCCTACCTGGAATGTCAGAAAATATGTCTTGGTACTCCGTCACTAGTTCTATTGTCTGTCGTCTCTGTTTGTCCGTTAGTTTCGGTTCTATCCGTATGCTATCTATCGTAGCTGTCTTGTCAACTGTCGGAACGGGTAGTTCCATGTCATCGTCGTCTACCTGATTCAGTACAGTGGTGGTACTAAGTGCGTTCTCTGTTTGCTCACTAAGTGTATGCATATTGTCGTCGTAGTCTGTCTCGCTAACTAGTGTAGTTGCGTTATGTATGTCTGTCGTCTCATCAGCTGATGTGGGTGCATTCTGTTCGTCTGTCATCAGTTCTTCCTGTCGTGAAAAGTAAGGCTTCAACATGTTGATACGAAATATCTTTAAATGTCCGTTTATCGATATTTCATAATCGACATCAGAAATTTTGCGTACCACACTGAATGGCCCTTGCCATGAAGTCAATAATAAATTACGTTTGTCTGGAAGTAACAGCAGTACTTCTTGATCAGGTTCAAGATTAATAGTCTTAGCACCTCTATTGGCGTATTGGCGGTAGATTTGACCTTTCCTCTCCAAAGATGCTTTGGCTATTACACACGATTTCATTATCTTATCGCGTGTTTCTGTTACCATCTCGTACGGTGTTTTTGGAGCTGGAATTTCAAATGTATTAGTAGCTAACTGATGGTAAATTGTAAGGGGTCCACGTGGGTTAGCCCCGTATACTAAATCAAAAGGTGAGAAACCCGTACTAGAATGGGGAATCTCTCTATAGGCGAACAGCACTGTTGGCAACAGTGTATCCCAATCAGATGGGTTTTCTGCTGTCACCTTAGCCAGCATATGTTTTAGATCACCGTTAATTTTCTCCACAATTCCATTGCTGGCTGGATGGTAAGCTGTTGTAAAATGCTGCTTAATTCCTAACATTTTAGTAAGGGCTTGCCTTGCAGCCGATATGAATTGAGTTCCCCGATCGGATATGATGGTACGTGGAAATCCGAATCGTGAGAACAGGTGTAAAAATACATTGGCAACATCTTTGGAGGTGATGTATTTTAGAGCTACCGCCTCAACCCACCTTGTACAAAGGTCTACTAGTGTTAGGATGAAGCGATTTCCTTTGCTGGACACCTGGTTCAGGGGTCCAACAATATCTACCGCAACCATCTCAAATGGTCTAGAAGCCAATGTGGAAGGTTGTACTTCTGCTGTTGCATGTTTCCCCTTTCGCACTAATTGCTGACACACATTACATGAACGACAGAATAGTTTTATGTCGTTACAAAAACCAGGCCAATAAAAATGAGCCTGAATTCTAGCTATGGTTTTGTCATATGCAAGATGTCCAGCAAACGGTGACTCATGTGCAATCTTTAGCACAGTTTGGCGATGTTGTACAGGTAACACCGTCTGCTGAATCTCATGATTATTGGTTGTATAATAACGAGTAAGAATCCCGTTATTAAGTCTAAAAAACCATGAAGCATTTTTGCTGATCTTGGCTTTCTCACCTAATAATTTTAGATAGGGAGAAATACTTGTGTCAGTATGTTGCTGTTGTATGAATTTCTGTCTGGTGGTATCCGTATTTGTACCACTTGGTGATAGTAGTAACAATCTTTCTTCCTGTAGTGTGTCTTGTTGTTTGGTGGTATCTGCTCTGGTGGCTGCATTTGATGTATTAATTTCTTCCCATGCAGCTATTTCTTCGTTCGTGCAATTTTTCAATTGGGGTAAGCATCCCAAAATCAAATCAGTACAAGGGTTATCTAAAATAGCACATGTAACGGTACCAGAACGAAACGGGGTGTTTATACGGGCTTTTGCCAGTGGGTAAATTTCAATATTACCGGGAAAATTCCGGCATTTGACAGAGTCACCCGTATAATCCCTTGGGTCAACGAGTTCTTTTCTAAGACCGATAAGAGTGCTGCCACTGTCGAGCAAACATTGGCATGGTTTTTCATTGACCACTGCATTGTGGAACACAAGATTGCCTCTGGAGGCCAGTGCTGCATTTGCACTCTCATTGGAGAATGGCACAGTATGTCCACATGTAAGTTTGCCGTCTGTATGAAATTGGTGACATTGTTTACAACTATCAAAGTTTAAAATATCTGTAACTGCACATACATTCTCACACTCGTTAGTTGGCAATTCATTCTCGACTTCACACTCAGTTTCACTACCACTGTCAGATGAGGTATCTATCAACACAACATTACTAGCCCTCATTTTCTGACGTCCCAAACATTTGGACGAATAATGGCCATAACTCGCACTCCTGCTTTTTGATCATCATTTCAAGATGTGCAGGATAGTTAGGGCTCTTGTCACACATCGAGTAAGATTCATGATAAAGATGACAGTACAGACATTTAGGCAATTTTTGATCTCTATTGTCCCTTCGCTGAAATGGTTTCTTATTAAGATAAGTTTTAGGTTGATCTTTAGCAAAGGAGACAATCTCAGATTCGATGGTGGGTGTTTTGAACACGTCTCTGTTCGAAGAAAAATATGCGGAACCTTTCTTTTCGAACTGTTCTAGTGTCTCAATGTCTGCCTGCTGCAGGAACTTTGTAAAGGGAGTTGGAACTGTAGATATGACTTTATCCATTATAATCAAGTTTTTCAGTTTCTCAACATCATTCCCTATTTTAGCTGCATTTAGCCACCGGTTGAATACACTTTGAACATTGGAAAGATAATCTATAAAAGTTTCATTTGGCTTTGGTTTAAGACTAGAAAATTGTACTTGATATCCAGGAGCATCTAGTAAAAAATGTTGCATTATTCTATCATGAATGTACTGATAGTTGGTTCTTAATTCTGCTGGAATTGACTCAATAACCTTCAAGGGCTCTCCACTTAAATTCTTCATGTAGATCATTGCCCAATGTTCCAAGGGAACCTCCTGGAATTTAAGTTGAAACTCGATATTCTCAGTCCAGGCAGATATTGAATCGCCTTGACAGAAGGGTTTGATGATGTTTTTATATTTATTGAATTTATTTTCTTCTTCCAGACTTTTTAATTTTGTGGAAGTGATCTGGATGTGTGAGTCTACTTCCATTTCTTTCATCTTTAACTGTGTCTCTGATTCAACCTGAATTTGTTTCTCCTTAACCCTAGCCATTTCTTCTATTTCCTTTTGCTTTAAATCTATTTCCTTTTGCTTTAAATCTATTTCCTTTTGCTTTAAATCTAGGTCCTTTTGTTTTAACTCCCTATCTTGTTCTAACTGTTTCTGTTTGGTGACTTCTGATAATTCTAACATATCCTTTTGGTGTTGTCTTTCATGCATGCGCTCCTCCCTTTCTGCATCTTTTGCTAGTTTAAATCTTTGGTCTGCATATTGTTCCAACTTCTCTCTCGTATATCCTAACTCCTTTCCTGCCTGAATACATTCCCCTAAAGTCGACATGATGGAGTGTATTTACGAGTACTTTCTACTATTATGACTTTAATTCAAGTTGGTAAATAAATATGTAGGAAAATTGTACAGGCTGACACAGGAAGATGCGTTATTATTAACAATGTTGCCACAACATAGAAAAATTACTCATCCGATTTCCCGAAACGAATCAGCAGATGTCAGTGACACTCTATTGCCTGGCTAACAAGTTGATGCCAGTGACACTCTATTGCCTGGCACGCGCAGACTATTCTGCGCTGTGACTTGTTGTATCTGGTTTATAGAGCAGTACCAATTAGCAACTTGCAAATATCAGAGGAAACCAGATAGTTGCGAAAAAAATATAACCCATTTGCAATACCCCCAACAAACAGATGTGGTATGGTTGATGTGAACGATTTGATGTGATATGATACTAAATGAATAAATGTTTCGTCAATTATTAGTCAATGTCCGTCTTTGTCGTAATATCTTCTACTTTCGTCACCCAACTACTTTCTAATTTATGAAAATGACGTGTAGACTATGCTTTTTTATTTGCCTATTAGCTTCAGTACCATCGTGAACAAATCTATTAAATCAATACAAAAAGAAAAATAAATGCTTTAAATGAACTGTCTAAAACATAATAACTTCGAAATAAATAAATATAAATGATCTATAATTCTTGTGAGGTTGAAATCTTATCGCAAACACTTGTAGTAATGTACACAAGCACAATTGACAGCGTTGCTCTGTAGTACTTGTAACACACGCAGCTGTCAGGGCGTTCTACGTCACAGGCGCAATGCTATTTTTAGCTGACAAAAATCAATATCGCTCAGCGGCTCTGTTTACAATGTATCATTGCGCCATGTTTCATTTTTCACAAGAAATATATGCAAAAAAAAAACAATAATACTTACAAAATCATTGAAATCATCTTCACAAAACACAATATAATTGTAATAGAATACACAAATGGCACTTATTCACGATAGGCACTTTTTACGGCACTAAATCTAGTCTACACTCGTCAATTTTCACTACGCTAAACTACACACTGTGAATCTCTGGCTTTTGAGCTGTGGGTGAGTTTAATATATTATTTAGCTTGAACAATAGTTCAAGCGGCCACTTCTGACACCACTTTTATCCTAACTTGTCAACAACCAAGGTTGACAAGCTTTACTGGATACTTCTCTTGCACCACACGATAAACTCGTAAGGCGTACAAGAGGATTAGTTACACATTTTAATTCAGCTTGGCGCTCACAAAAGGTAGAGCCATCATTGATTCACACCGTATTTACACGCATAATAATATACAATATTCACTCTATCAAAGTCAGTCCTAGGCACTAGCACTACTGATATCTACATAACAAAAACCACATCGCCTTGGCCGATGCGTTCATCTAAACAGTCAGTCCCCCGTCTCCCAAGACTCAGCCGAGGCATTCATACCACGCGCGGATGGATCACGAAGATCCCTAGGATTGCGTGCTGCGGTTCACAGCACGCTTCACGTGGCCTATCCACGGGTAAACTCTCTTAAGAGTTCCTTACATCTCTTTGGGCGGGTGTACTTACAACCCGACCAGAGTTCTCACTTCTCAGGTTGACACTGGTGTGTCTGAGTGGAGACCTGTTCACCCACTCATTCCCGTTGTCTTTTCTATTCCCTGGGTAGGGCCTTGTTACCCCCACTCCCAGTAGGGATTGTATCATATATCCTATTATATCCTTTTCCTCCACTTCTCATGCAGGTGGTATTCCCTAGGTCTTTGACAACCAGGCCTAGAGGATGTGATTATCCTAACACTTTACAGATACGCATCAAGTTCCTACAACAGGCATGTTTTGTTTAAAGATATAATACAAGTAAGGGTACAGAAACGTAATACAAGTAAGGGTACAGAAACATAATACAAGTAAGGGTACAGAAACATAATACAAATAAGGGTACATAAACATAATACAAGTAAGGGTACATAAACATAATACAAGTAAGGGTACAGAAACATAATACAAGTAATGTTAAAGAAACATAATACAAGTAAGGGTACAGAAACATGATACAAGTAAGGTTAAAGAAACATAATACAAGTAAGGGTACAGAAACATAATACAAGTAAGGTTAAAGAAACATAATACAAGTAAGGTTAAAGAAACATAATACAAGTTAGGTTAAAGAAACATAATACCAGTAAGGTTAAAGAAACATAATACAAGTAAGGGTACAGAATGTCACGGGATACTGTGAGTTTAGTGATTCCCCGATAAACTTACATATAAAATTAATTGCAATATATGAGGATGGAAAATTATGGATCGTGAGTCAGAATAATAATCGAGCCTTCAGTCTTGAGCGAGGACAAAGTGACGGTTATTGACCGAATGGTAATCAAGAAAAATACAGTTGTGATAAGGGGTCATTGACTGCCGATCTTATCGGACAAGCAACGAAGACGCGGAGACATTGGGTTGTGGAACGCACGAAGACGTGGATCAAAGCGTTAAAACTGATTGATGTACGAGAGTAGGGGAACGCGGGACTCAGCGGAGAAAAACGGGACGGAGCGGCAAGGAACGAATACGTGATTTCACAGACTTTTGATGTGAAGGAAACGGCAAATTAGATTGTTGATGTAGTGACATCAAAAGAGAACGGAGAATTGGACCCAGGTATATATAGTTGGAAACTTGTTTTTGTAGTTAGTGTGCTCCCAAACTGGACGGAGAATATCTATGTGTCCTTAATTTGAAAAGAGATATACGTCCCTTATTGTTTAAAGGCGATGGGATATTAGTGCTTGCGTGCTTGTGTATTTCAATTCATGGACTAACATAGATTATATAAGGTAATCTAGCCTTAAGCTTAATAGTCTAGCATAGAGAACTAGGTGTCTGTGCTGGCTGTTACCATTTCCTTCTGTTAGCGAATAGTTTAGACTTTAGTGAACTCATCTGTCTTATGTCAGAGTATCTTTTCGGAAGCGTCTAAGTACGGCTGGAGAAAGGCTCTCACATAAGAATTAGTCTGAAGCAGACTCATATCACCTGGTAATATATCTCCCACAGGTTCTACTAAAACTCCGGACATACGCAGAGAAGATAAAAACGTTACTTCACTTGTGCAGAGATACCGCACCTCACCTTACGAAAAAAGATCATAGAACGGTACTTCACTGGTGCAAAGATAACCACTCCCATATAGGAGAACTCTGTAATTCAAAAGTATCCAGGTGAAGAAAGCGATGTAAAGGACGTTAAGTCTATAACGGCAAAGTGACATACGCTAAATATAGGTGACTGGTTTACTCATATAAAAGAACCAGGGAGAACTTAAGAACAGTTTCCAGGCCTACCACATTGCCAATTAACTAACTGTAGACAGTGGTGATGTGTTTTCACTGATGGATTGTATTAACGTAAAAAAAGAAAACTCTGTCTACGTCAAAGACTTACCGTGATCGCATTATTTTACGGTGATCCAACTGTGAACATTTTTCCAATATCGGATTACATCCAGACTCAAGTGGAACGGAACATCCAGGGTGAGAGCTGTCCATATATGTGTGATGTCCTGTTGCTTGGCCGTATGCAGATGAGAGATGCGATACGGAGCATAGACATTCAGAGTCCTATCTTGCACTCACAATAGAAGACACTACAAATTACATATACACATTCAATACATACAACTGACATAGTTTTCAGCAATAAATATTTTATTAATTGTTGGAGGAAACTGTTGTCAGGGTATGTTATGAAGGAATAAGAGAGAGAGAGAGAGAGAGAGAGAGAGAGAGAGAGAGAGAGAGAGAGAGAGAGAGAGAGAGAGAGAGAGAGAGAGAGAGAGAGAGAGAGAGAGAGAGAGAGAGAGTAGAAGACAGAACGGAGGAGTGTAGACAGAAGTCTGTCAATAATTCCCAAGTATAAGGATCTTAAAGGTGTGCTTGTTGATTCCACGTTCCTCCAGGGACGACAAGCGACACAGAAACATAATACAAGTAAGAGTACAGACACATAATACAAGTAAGGTTAAAGAAACATAATACAACTAAGGGTACAGAAACATAATACAAGTAAGGTTAAAGAAACATAATACAAGTAAGGGTACAGAAACATAATACAAGTAAGGTTAAAGAAACATAATACAAGTAAGGGTACAGAAACATAATACAAGTAAGGTTAAAGAAACATAATACAAGCAAGGATAAAGACACATAATTTCCATGGTTTGTTTGTGAACGAACAGACTTTATTTTCAAAGGATTAAGAATTGTGCATGCTGGCCCGTCTGATATTCTGTCCTTCTCATCTTTCTGCTCTCATACATGATTTCATTATACATCACTTAAGAAGCTAATATTAGACAACAACAGAAACAGAACAGCAAGTTTAAGTGATGTGAAGCTAGGTCACTGTTTTTGTTATTGCCATCTGACAGGCGATGTAGTCAGTATTACACCAGTTATTTTACCTTCAGAACATCTTCTGGCGTGTATTTAATGAGGCTGGGTCTTGTAACTATGTAGTTATGAATAAAATCTCACCGCCAGAGTTATTGAACTTAGAACCACTGGGTTAATATGTGAGTGCACTAACCAATACAATATTGTATCAAGAGGAGTTTACTTTTGTATGTATACTTGCCCGCTGGTCTGTGTTTGAATCTCCATTCAGTTGGATTTTCTATTATTGACCTGAGTTCCCAGGTCAACCCAATCTGAAATTGCTACCAGGAAATGTTAAGGGACCGGTAGTTGTAGGGTGTGATATTGACCACATCACCCATCAAGTGTTGATTGGTCTAAAACATATGGGTGATAGCAACATGTATGCAGTATTCCTCAAGGTGTGGAATCAGGTGTCCTTGCTTGTTCCTATCTGTGTATCTCTGTCTATCTATCTGTGGGTGATAGCATCATGTAGGCTGTATCCCTCAAGGTGTGGAAACAGGAGTCCTTGTTCCTATCTGTGTATCTCTGTCTATCTATCTGTGGATGATAGCATCATGTAGGCTGTATTCCTCAAGATGTGGAAACAGGAGTCCTTGTTCCTATCTGTGTATCTCTGTCTATCTATCTGTGGATGATAGCATCATTTAGGCAGTATTCCTCAAGATGTGGAAACAGGAGTCATGGTTCCTATCTGTCTATCTCCATCTGTCTATCTATCTATGGGTGATACCACCATGTATGCAGTATTCCTCAAAGTGTGGAAACAGGAGTCCTTGTTCCTATCTGTGTATCTCTGTCTATCTATATGTGGATGATAGCACCATGTATGCAGTATTCCTCAAGGTGTGGAAACAGGAGTCTTTGTCCCTATCTGTTTATCCCTATCTGTCTATCCCTGTCTGTCTGTCTATCTATCTATGGGGCCAGCACCATATACCCAATGCGCCTCAGGGTATTTTTTTTTCACTGGCTTTGAACTCAAGCGTAGTCCATAGACACAACTTCTTGTAGTGATTGACTGAATTTTGCGTGTGAATTACCTTTCCCTATTAACAGTGTCCCTCGCCATCTAGCGAACCCACTCTGACTTTAGAGGTACGTGTAGTAATTTACGTCCCCAAGTCGAGGACGAGAGGTCAACATTTTGGTCCAACTGTCCCGTGTAGGGTTTGAACCCATTAACTCTGCATCAGCACACCGGATGTCTAAGAACATGTATTCTTATCCATTCAGCCATGCTGACCTACCATCTTGGGGTATGTAAAGGGAGTCCTTTACTATACTGGACTAAACGTACACTTGCCAATAAATCACGCACAGCAAAAATGCTGTGGTTGACTGCGATGTCCTGTAAAGGATATGCAACTAACGTTTGTTCCTTACTGTACTTTAAACTTTGTTTTGTTGCAGGTTTGGCCCTGGTGCTGTGATATTCTGGTTTGGTTTTGTCCAAGAACTGGCAGAGACCGGTGAGAGGGGTATTCTCTTGTTGAGTGGTTTTCCTGAACCTGAGCAAATTATACATCTGAAAGACATACATCAACAGGAGGGGGAAGCTGCTGGACTTTGTTTAGTCCGTAGTGTGGATAAAAATGCCGATGATGATGATGATAATAGCAGGGATCTTTGTGATGCACAAATGGGCAGCACATTTTCTATGTTGATCCTATGATTGATACTGATGAAGAAGATGAGCAAATACCAAGATTTACTGCAGCTGTTGAAAAAAGCTGTATTTTCTCTAACAAGTGCAGAAGGGAGTAAAACATCATCGGAGGAACATTATAGAGGGATAGATAATGCAGTACATATAATGGATTCTGGTATGTTTAAAACCACTAGGGATAGCTTACATGTTAGTGAGGCTGGGAGCCATGGTGAGAGTCAAAGCATATGTGTTAATTGTGAGAATTCAGTTGACACACATGCTGATAAAAGGCTGGGAGTCATGGTGAGAGTCAAAGCATATGTGTTAATTGTGAGAATTCAGTTGACACACATGCTGATAAAAGGAGTCCTCGATCACCCAAGTCACATTGTGATGATAGTGTGTTTTTAAATAAAGATAATTCTCATGATGATAGTGCGTGTTTAGGTAAAGATAACGTGAATGATTCTACAACAAACACTGTTTCTGACAGTGACAATAAGCTAAGCAGTCTTAGTGATATCTCAGGTTGTGAGAGAGTTAATGATCATTGGGATGTCATTGAGACTGTCAAGACTTTGTGTGTGGATACAAATTTCAGCGGTCCGCAAAATCTTCACCGTGCTGAAATAAATGCCATGTGTAAAAAGCTTAGTGATACTCAAGATGACAGCATTTCATTGTGTTCAAGATCTGCTCTGGATGATTACCCCAAGCCTAGTTCCACAAAGCACCCTGTGGATTCCATGAAAAATACCCAATGAAAGTGAAAATAAAGAAATGCATAATAATTCAAGTTTAATTTACTCGGATAAAAAGAATAAGAAGAAAAAGCCAAAAAGCGGGAAGAGGTAGAGTGGTTGTTTTTGCTATGTTTTACCAATGTCCTTCCTGAGGTATATTTGGTACAGTGTTGTAGTACATGTCCCGCAGGCTTCAATAGAGTGGCATACTGTGTTGTTTCATCTGGTCATAGGATAGACCTTCCAGAAGTATATTTGGTACAATGTTGTATGTGACGGGACAGCCCCGGCAGCATCATAATTACCCAAGTTTTCAAGGAATTACAGAGCCCACAATATTTTTCTAAAATTCTCTAAAAGAATAAACGTTCCCCAGAAGAGGATAAAAACGTAAGAGAAAAATACAGAGTCACTTAGAGCCCGCACTATCATTTTTACTACATTAGTAGATCAAAGCAACGTCTGGTCTCTACATCTAAGAGATTTTCCCTTTGATGTTCTGATCAACCAGACATCGCGGAGCCAGTCAGTTGAGATTGACGTGTTAGTTTACAAGCCTGCGGTTGGAATAGGGACTAACACCTTACGTTCAACAGGACCTAACGTGTGAACCAGCCACGGCAGAATGGGAGATAAGAGGGTCAGCCAGACCCGTCTGAAATAATACATGGCAGTGCTACTCAGGGGAAAACCCCGTGTGATCCAAAGACGGCAATATAATGCAGGCCTAACACCTATCTATAAGTCCAGACATTGGGGAGACGGGACAACGTCTGAGTTGCCACCACAAAGGAGCAATTAGGACCAGATACTTGACACCTCACGGCAATACAGCGGCAAAGTAGGAACACATGGCTGACACACTATTGCCAGCAACCCAGGAAGGCGGGTGTTAATAGCCTATTGGAATGTAATGACGCAACTGCATTGCCGCCAAAGCATGTTTCATTGTTTCAGGCGTGGCGGGACCTCGGTCCATTTGATTGACAGATGAAACTACCCTTCACAGGAAAGGAGGAGGGGGGAGAAGAGTTTAGGACTTAATCCATCCCGTCATCGTACATGGAAAAATAGGTGGAGTTAATTAATAGGGGAGATATTAATTAGCCAACGTGAAAACTAGCCAGGGCTGAAGAGAATAAAACTACATGCATGGCCAGCAAGACTTCAGACGCAAATTTACAATAGCATTCTTAGGATACCTACTGGAGAAATATTAACATTTCGTTCTGTTGGACTTCTGTACGAAGTCGTATGACAGGATTTCCTAGCTATAACCCAGGTAATACCATTACTCTGATTAGTTTGTCTGCTAGTCTGAAGGCTTGTGTAGTTTCCTGTTTCTACATATTCTCCCAAACTTTACACTCGTGGATTTTCTTTGTACTTAATGTTCCAGTTTCTAGATTTACTATTACACTGAGAACTACCTTCTTCTTTCATTCACTACTTGGTTGTCTGATTTGTTGTATGTGATAATTTGGAGAAATCCATTATCCAAGCTACATGAGCGTGTGGCTTATGCATGTACAGGAGATACATTTAGATTCATCCTGTATGATGTTAAACATTGGGGAGACTGACTACTTAGGAGAAATTCCTGATAGCTACCAGTCTCTTGATAGCGTCCAATTAACATTGATTATTTGGACCAACACTTTGAGTGCCTACCAAGATTGTGGTGAAACCACTTGGTTTGAGGAATGGCACCAGTTCACCTTGTCTGCATGATGTCTGCATAAGGACAGACATGACTTAGGACATTCAATATCCCAGACAGATTCAGGGAAGGCATTTAATGTTCGACAGGACTGTGCGACCAGCCCTTCCGACAAGACAGTATGAATGAATCAGAAAGGGAAAGAGTAAGTGAGGTGAACTTATATGGGAAACACCCCATTACATAAATGTATGTGATGATGTATGTTTTGAGCTATAGATGTTCTAAATGGTTTTATGAATATATACATATATATTTATTTATTTAGAACTGATATATGTTTATGTAACATGCCATCATCTATCATCATACCATCATATATTATGACTTGAATGTATGTTTATATGAATGTATAGACATATGTGTTTGAGATGTGTAGACGTAGATACTACCCATCTCCGTTCGTTTCATTCCAGATCTCTTAGGAGCAATGGACAGTCAACAATCCATATCCGGAAGTGACTTAGCCTTGTGAAGGGACCAATTTGGACTCCTTCAATCTGACAGTGAACTGCGTCTCACTGGGGGAAGCATGACCTATGTGCTTCTGAGCTTTTCAGCCAGATGAGTTACGTATACCATAATATCATCATCATCATCATATGATCATCAATAGCAATAATAAACACAGTTGTTGTATTTTAAACTCAGTTGTCTGTATAATTCTAAATGTTTATAAATGTTTGTGTAGCGTAATCAAGTACACACATTATTGTATCATTTAGTGGGGGTTCGCACATATTGTCCAGAAGTGGGAATCTATGTCCGGGAGGTATCTTGCCTATGCAGTCATAAGTAACCAGATTACGTTGCATGTCTTAACTCCTCCTTTCTCACTTCTGGTGATACCAAGTACAGCCAAATCTATATAGATATATTCTATCTTCAACGAGCCACTTCTTGGCTGTTTTCTTGAGTATCAGGGACAGTGTCTTAAATCAGCATAACAGACATTTGTTCCACGTTTTCTCTCTGGGATCTGGGGTAGGTAATTAGTCCCTTCTGACAGAGTTAGGGGATCTTAAACTGCATCCAGAACTAAACACCAGTAGAAGAAAATGATTTTGGCTGAGTGGTTGCCCATCTGGGATCTAACACCAGCCAGTTGGTGACATATTGGTCTGCTCGTCCGCTATAGAATCCGGGAGTACACCCTAGAAAACTTTGGTTCGCGTCCAAGATATTGGTCTGCTCGTCCGCTATAGAATCCGGGAGTACACCCTAGAAAATTTTGGTTCGCTTCCGACTTATTGGTCTGCTCGCCCGCTATAGAATCCGGGAGTAAACCCTAGAACACTTTGGTTCGCTCGCAAGGAACGAACCTATTTCAAATCTGTTAGTCTGGTATTATTCTGGTCTTGCCCATGGATAGAACCTAGGTCATTCTCACTTACATTCTTAGCAGCATTAGTTAGTTATAATTTATTTCTAATGTAATAGCTTGCTTGATTGTGGGCAAGATTTTGACACATTAGGACTTCTTATCCATGATAGAATCAGAGAATAAATTCTAGACTATTGATTTTCATAAACCATTCTTTCATTCTTCACCCATTACATTTGCTAAGTATTAACTTAGGAATTTGTTTCTAGGGAAGTCTGTAGAATTTAAATAACTTGTTAAAAAGTTAATAACGGATAATATATGAGTTAGTTTACATCATCCACAACTGTAGAATTAATAATCACATTAATTAGTGATATTAATTAGTTTATTGATGATTTTCTTGATGATTTTTGATTACATGCTTTATCATTTGATTTAATCATGAATAATTTGATAATGCTTAGTTAATTCAGTGTATGACGGACTGCTTTGCATCAACTTTCTCACTCTAATTCACTACTATCATTCTCATAGCAGTGTCTGTTCCTCTTGTCACTATCCTGCTCTAGTATAAATCTAACTAGCTCTCTGTAGGGTAATAATATAATTACTTGCCTGAGTTTAAGCTGAGAAGAGATCATGGATGCACGCACAGATTTCTTAGAGTCCGCTAGAGGATGGGGCATAAGGCTCAGCTTAATAGGAGAGAAGCTAGAACTATTTATCAGAGATGAAATGGATTGGTGGGACAAAGAAGATGAGCAGATGATGAAAAGACTTGCCGAATTAGAAGCAGATATGCGTCACAAAGCTGAAGAAGATGAGATTAAGAAGAAGCAAATTGAAATACTGAACGTGGAGGAATCTACCAGCTCGACTGAGGAAAAGCCAATCACTCAAGCCGAAACTCTGATAGAAAGCGGGGAAGCTGACCGTCACAAAGAAGAGGCACGCATTCCTTCGCAAATCCCCATGGCTCAGAAAAACAAAAACTTGCGCACAGAAAGGCAGATGCTTCCCTCAATTCCGAAAAATAAACGGAATATGAATAAATGTACCAAGCGTACGGTAACCAGTCACAAACGTGATAAATGTTTACACCGCAATGACAGCGGATTAGCTGGCTTGGCAACCCAGCAATCTCAGGAGCTTCCTAAGACTTCCCAAAGGAGAAAAATCCAGGAGGAGGAGGACCTGAGGAAAACTATTAAAGAGATCGAAGGCGAGACCTTACCCGATTCTCTTATTCCCTTCAGTTCAGATAAACTAGGAGTGGAAATGAATTCAGCTGAGACTGGAATGGATGTAAAACAGGATTCCAGTGTTTCTTTCTATGTGGCCACACAAGATGAAACAATTATCAGTATGAATTACTTATCTCAGGTGGGAGATGACATTGAAAATGACACCCCACAACATTCACTTCTATTGGATTTGGCACAAGAAAACCAGACCAGGGAGAGAATACCTCAATTGGACTTGGCACAAGAGAGCCCAGCCATGGAGGACAAACAAGACACGGAGGAGAATTCTTACGATGTCAGTATCTTGGAGTCTTTCGAAAAGGAAACTCAAGATACACAAAGCATTCATGTAGGTTATACCACGGACTCTGATTCAGGGACGATAAACATGTCTGCTAACAACAAAGAAGAAAATACTTCTTTGGACAGGATGAAGGTAATACCTATCATCAACACAGCTGAAGCTAACAGGGGATCACAAATGATGGACTCTGCAGCGGAACAAAACCGGAGCGGTTGGTATACTCAACACTCAGGACCTTGTTTACCTTTCACTTCAACCAATGTTGGATGGGGAGAACAGCTGTTTATGTATACTTCTACAAGGAGTGATACAAATTCACAGTTCTTGGGGAACAACATGATTTCTCAAAGCTGGACAACTTCTACTAGCCTTAGACTTTCAAACACAGATTCAAAATGGAACTCTGTTGAAGAGGAACGCACCTGGATAAATAATTATCGAGGGAAGAAAACTCTTAAATCAGGAGGGAGTAAACGGACGCCCTACCAAGAAAGAGGCAAGTATGAGTTGAATGCACATCATAAAATTATGATGTTTAGCAAATTTCCTGCCAAAAGGAGGAGATTAAAGGATTTTATTATGATCTTTGGCCGATGGAGGAAAAGAAAATGGAGCAACATTACTGCGACCAATTCTTTTAAGAAAACACTGATGGCACTTCCTCTGCTTATAGGACAAGGGCCAGAAATAAAGTGGATAATAACAGTCTCTCTGCGGCGCAGGAGAATCTTGTTATACATTTTGCAATTTCCCGGCTGGGAAAAAGTAAAACCTCCAGAGGACAGGACATTACCGAGCAATAGCCCGGAAATCCGACACAACACCAGAAGCAAAGATTTGCAAGATTTATCATGGGAGGATGGACATGGGATATTTCTTTTGACTCATAGAACATCCCACTGCCACAAAGAATATTGGAAACCCAGACTTGGAGGCAGTTGGAGAACGGAGAGAACTTAGATACATTCTTGAATGCTGCCGAGGCTCTGTTATAGGCTTCATTAATGAACCTACTTAAATTGGAGAGTTATGTGACGGGACAGCCCCGGCAGCATCATAATTACCCAAGTTTTCAAGGAATTACAGAGCCCACAATATTTTTCTAAAATTCTCTAAAAGAATAAACGTTCCCCAGAAGAGGATAAAAACGTAAGAGAAAAATACAGAGTCACTTAGAGCCCGCACTATCATTTTTACTACATTAGTAGATCAAAGCAACGTCTGGTCTCTACATCTAAGAGATTTTCCCTTTGATGTTCTGATCAACCAGACATCGCGGAGCCAGTCAGTTGAGATTGACGTGTTAGTTTACAAGCCTGCGGTTGGAATAGGGACTAACACCTTACGTTCAACAGGACCTAACGTGTGAACCAGCCACGGCAGAATGGGAGATAAGAGGGTCAGCCAGACCCGTCTGAAAGAATACATGGCAGTGCTACTCAGGGGAAAACCCCGTGTGATCCAAAGACGGCAATATAATGCAGGCCTAACACCTATCTATAAGTCCAGACATTGGGGAGACGGGACAACGTCTGAGTTGCCACCACAAAGGAGCAATTAGGACCAGATACTTGACACCTCACGGCAATACAGCGGCAAAGTAGGAACACATGGCTGACACACTATTGCCAGCAACCCAGGAAGGCGGGTGTTAATAGCCTATTGGAATGTAATGACGCAACTGCATTGCCGCCAAAGCATGTTTCATTGTTTCAGGCGTGGCGGGGCCTCGGTCCATTTGATTGACAGATGAAACTACCCTTCACAGGAAAGGAGGAGGGGGGAGAAGAGTTTAGGACTTAATCCATCCCGTCATCGTACATGGAAAAATAGGTGGAGTTAATTAATAGGGGAGATATTAATTAGCCAACGTGAAAACTAGCCAGGGCTGAAGAGAATAAAACTACATGCATGGCCAGCAAGACTTCAGACGCAAATTTACAATAGCATTCTTAGGATACCTACTGGAGAAATATTAACATTTCGTTCTGTTGGACTTCTGTACGAAGTCGTATGACAGGATTTCCTAGCTATAACCCAGGTAATACCATTACTCTGATTAGTTTGTCTGCTAGTCTGAAGGCTTGTGTAGTTTCCTGTTTCTACATATTCTCCCAAACTTTACACTCGTTGATTTTCTTTGTACTTAATGTTCCAGTGTCTAGATTTACTATTACACTGAGAACTACCTTCTTCTTTCATTCACTACTTGGTTGTCTGATTTGTTGTATGTGATAATTTGGAGAAATCCATTATCCAAGCTACATGAGCGTGTGGCTTATGCATGTACAGGAGATACATTTAGATTCATCCTGTATGATGTTAAACATTGGGGAGACTGACTACTTAGGAGAAATTCCTGATAGCTACCAGTCTCTTGATAGCGTCCAATTAACATTGATTATTTGGACCAACACTTTGAGTGCCTACCAAGATTGTGGTGAAACCACTTGGTTTGAGGAATGGCACCAGTTCACCTTGTCTGCATGATGTCTGCATGAGGACAGACATGACTTAGGACATTCAATATCCCAGACAGATTCAGGGAAGGCATTTAATGTTCGACAGGACTGTGCGACCAGCCCTTCCGACAAGACAGTATGAATGAATCAGAAAGGGAAAGAGTAAGTGAGGTGAACTTATATGGGAAACACCCCATTACATAAATGTATGTGATGATGTATGTTTTGAGCTATAGATGTTCTAAATGGTTTTATGAATATATACATATATATTTATTTATTTAGAACTGATATATGTTTATGTAACATGCCATCATCTATCATCATACCATCATATATTATGACTTGAATGTATGTTTATATGAATGTATAGACATATGTGTTTGAGATGTGTAGACGTAGATACTACCCATCTCCGTTCGTTTCATTCCAGATCTCTTAGGAGCAATGGACAGTCAACAACCCATATCAGGAAGTGACTTAGCCTTGTGAAGGGACCAATTTGGACTCCTTCAATCTGACAGTGAACTGCGTCTCACTGGGGGAAGCATGACCTATGTGCTTCTGAGCTTTTCAGCCAGATGAGTTACGTATACCATAATATAATCATCATCATCATATGATCATCAATAGCAATAATAAACACAGTTGTTGTATTTTAAACTCAGTTGTCTGTATAATTCTAAATGTTTATAAATGTTTGTGTAGCGTAATCAAGTACACACATTATTGTATCATTTAGTGGGGGTTCGCACATATTGTCCAGAAGTGGGAATCTATGTCCGGGAGGTATCTTGCCTATGCAGTCATAAGTAACCGGATTACGTTGCATGTCTTAACTCCTCCTTTCTCACTTCTGGTGATACCAAGTACAGCCAAAACTATATAGATATATTCTATCTTCAACGAGCCACTTCTTGGCTGTTTTCTTGAGTATCAGGGACAGTGTCTTAAATCAGCATAACAGACATTTGTTCCACGTTTTCTCTCTGGGATTAGTCAGTGGTAATTAGTCCCTTCTGACAGAGTTAGGGGATCTCAAACTACATCCAGAACTAACCACCAGTAGAAGAAAATGATTTTGGCTGAGTGGTTGCCCATCTGGGATCTAACACCAGCCAGTTGGTGACATTGTACATGTTCTGCAGCTTTGCATGTCTGCCCACAAGTATACATTGCAGTAGAACCCATTTTTAGCCATAACACGGTTATCGAACACAACACATATACACCTAAATAGACTTCAGTGACAGCTTATTCCGCAGTATCTGCCTTAACATATCCTCACGAGACCTCAGATTTCACCTTTTGTATAGATCCTTATGAGAATTTGGACATCATGTTTTAATATATCTTATGAGATTGTCAGCATCATCTCTTCGCGCCTGTCCTTACGAAGCTCAAACTTTTGTGATTGCCCAGCTCTTAAAGATATAGGGAAATTGTTACTTCCACCAAATCAGCAGAAACACTTTATATCCGTGTTTCCCAACGTGGGGCCCACGCCCCACAGGGGGGCAATTTGATTGTTAAGGGGGGCAATTCGAAAATGGATGAAATCGGTTGGATATAACAAAACAGGCAGACTTGAGACTGAAGTTAACTAAATTGGAACCTGACATAAAATCTCTTTGCAGCAAGCATCAAGCGCAATGATCTCACTAAATTTAAATAATAAATAATTACTAATAATTAAAATAATATAGAAAAATCTTTAATTAAAATTATTTTGTACTTGAATTTCAGTTCTCCATTATGTTTTGAAAATTTACTTACTGTGTTTGCTCAATAATTTCCTATTGATTTCTTCCAGAAATCTATCATTCAAGTTTCTTTAGTGAAAATTTCAATTTTTGAATATTAAAAATAATGTATATGTTGGGGGGGGGGGGGGGGGGGGGGGGGGGGATAAGAATTTTAGAAAGGCTTAGGTGGGGCATAGCCCAAAAAATGTTGGGAAACACTGCTTTAAATGGAACATAGTAACAGTTAATGGACACTTGCACGTACCACTACATGGCATTGTGCTGAAGGTTAAAAGTGAGAGGATCGACTTCATTGCACCAGGTTCTACCTTATTTGGCTAGGTCTCTCTCCGCTAGACGGGAAGCTGCCTGTCGAGAGTGTCGTAAAAAGCATTTACTTCGTAGCTCCAGCGACGACCCCCAAAGGTCTCCAGAAAAACCGCACTCATAGTCTGAACGACGCCGTATGAAAATGAACTGAAAATGAAATGTCAGTGTTAGGCTGACAGCTTAACCACTTGATCATGAAGATTCTCAAATGTTTGGGCTGACGCTCCATCGATAACAATGACAATTAGAAGGATACAACAAGAATATCTTCTAATGTTTGAGTATTATTCACTGAGTATTCTATCTTCTTGCTAATTAACAAAATAACAGTAATTACATGTTTCTTCTTGAAAAAAATGTATATACAAAGGTTAACTATTAGAAAGTAAAATACTAAATAACTTAAGTCCTTTTTAAAAAGGTTATAAATATACTGATAAAAGTAGCAAGCAAATATATAACTTGAACCACATGAATTAGAAACAGTATTAATGATTAGTATGGACCGTTATCATGACACCCCAGACAGGTTCATCGGTGTTCTGATTTGCCCCATAACTCAGCCAGCGTATCTCGATGATCGTACCAGTTCTGTGTTGGTTAATCAAATGTTTTTGCTCTTGACAAAATGTTTCTGGCTCCGCGTTCACACCCATCTCCCTCACTCAGGATAAGGAAGTAGATTACAAGGTTCCCTAAAGCAGTGGTTCTCAACCTTTTTTTGGCCCGTGCCCCCTTCACCATATTTTCGTAACGTCATCCCCCCCCCCTTTAGTATTTCCTACCTAAAATCCCTCCTCCTCCCGCTCCTGCCCCTACACAGCAAAAGTAATAATGGAAGCACATACCAAAACAAGTCTAGATGTCCACATAAAACGTGATTTGTGGGTCTACTTACTTTATACAATTTTAGAAGCGGTGAGACCTACAGAACCGTAAAGTATGAAGGGAAAAACATTATCAAGTAATCGGTTCTTGTATTAACGCGATCTTGAAATAATCTTCATTCCCCCCCCCCCCCCGGAAACCCTAAAATTCCACCCTGGGGGGTGGGGGACATTCCCCACCGGTTGAGAACCACTGCCTTAAAGTCATCTGTTCGTCCAGCATCTCTTATAGCGCTGGTGATGCCTGGCCCATCCATTGCTCTTCAGAAACAGTATGATATAACATAACACTAAACATCCCATATAGGGCATAGTCGCCAGCAGCCGCCTGCTGAGGGAAATGTTGAGGTGCGGATTCGAGCACTTATGGACTGAATCGTTGGATGTGTAAGGGAGAATAATGTGTCGACTAACACACTAGCTTTAATGTGGGGTGCATCATCATCAAGTGCTTTTCCAACTGGAGTGGGTGACCATGCTTCAAATCCTGCGATCGCCAACGGCATGTGTCAATTCGTGTGCTGACACTCTCCGTGCCAGGACACAAGACAGTCAAGTTTTTTTTCTAGGTGTCTTCCTCTACATCTCTTTCCACAAATCTTTCCAGTTATCACAACATGTTCTAGTTTTTGTCTTCTCATAATGGGGCCAAATAATTACGACCGCCTCTTCCTGATGTTTGTGATAAGTTGTTTGTGTGTGCGTGTCTTAGCCTCCCTCAATGGATGTCAGAAGCATAAATTAACACACGGAGCATAATGGGGACGACCCTTTGCTGTGATGTTGGAATCGCGACTAACGACTAACTAATTAACAATGTAAAATAAAAAAAGACACTGCGTATGCTAATTATACCCCTGAAGATTTGAACAGGATATTACTGGTATAAGTACAATAAACATAAGAACCGTCAAATGTTATGTATACTCTCTATATTACATGTTACAGTAACAAAGGCGATTAATACCGTCCAGATTGAGAGATATACACAAATGGGGTGAAAATATCCGAAAGGATTCTTCCCCCCCCCCCCCCCCCCCCCCCCCCCCCCCCCAATCTATTACTTGTGCCGCGAAGGGACGTGCAGAGTAGGCATATGCAATTTTCTGTTATTCTTTTGTCTTGTTGCTCGTACGTATGTCATTTTTATTTTCTTCAATGTATCTTTTTCCATCTAACCAACTCATCCTGGGTCGTCCTCTCGCCTTGTTTCACGATGTTCTCATGTAGAACTCATTAGCCACTGCTTGATTTTGTTCAATTCTAACTAAATGTCCGAACCATGTAATTCTTTGGTGGTCTTTAGAGTCAGCAATCTGTGTTGTCCCTACTCTTGTTCTTAGTTTCTCACTTGTCTATATCTCTTTTTTTTTTCCTTTCTCCCCAGCTGCGTTTCTTGTGCATTTCATCTCACATGATGTGATTTTACGTCTGTGTGTTTCTAGGACTGTCATATCTGGCATTGATAAAACGGAGTTGGGACGAATAAAGCATCTATCAGTAGCTTGCTTCTTTGCATGCATGTTGACTTTTTCTTGATCTACATAAGCCACATTTAGTTCGTTATTGTATTCTATAGATAGGGAAGACGACGTGCTAGTATAAAGATTAACTATGACTTAAGAGAGAATTACCGGAGATCTATTCAAACAAATTATTTTGGTCATATCATAACTGTAAACCATGGTAAACGAAGACAACTGGAAAATATGATTATAGAGAGGTAGAAAACCATTTAAATACGAAGGTAATTTAAAGAGACGGGCATTGAAGAACATCCCGAACTATCATCGTGTCTATAGACGGAGAAGGCTCAAGATCCACGGTAGAAGATCAATGTGGAGATGGCAGCGGATATGATTTGACCTTGAATAAACCACTCTTGGTTTTACAGAAGCTCGTGGCTATTTGAGAGCCTCGTGTATTTGCATGACCATATACAGAAAACATATTACTATTAGGTGACTACCAGGCGGGTTTTTAAACAAAACAGATCAACAATAGATCAGACATTTATCTTACGACAAATAGCCGAGAAAAATTGGGAATATAAAAGAGATCTCCATAACATTTTTGTGGATTTTAAAAAGGCTTATGATAGTGTCCATAGGAATAGTCCATGGAATGCTATGCAGGAATTTGGAATATCAAGGAAGTTAATCAACATGACCAGGCTATGCATGGAAGATACTTATAATATAGTAACATATAAAAGCAGGAAATCAGACCCTTTCCAAATAACATCTGGCTTGAAACAGGGTGATGCACTATCGCCGCTACTCTTCAATCTGGCTCTAAAGTTGTAAGGAAGGTAAAGGAGGAATGTGATATTGGAGGAACATCCAGACTGCTTGGTTATGCAGATGATATAGATATTATAGGGGGAAATGAACAAAAGACATTGGAAATATTGACTCACTTAAAGGAAAAAGCCCAACAGATGGGGCTGGTTATCAACCAAGATAAGACAGAATATATGATAATTTCAAGAGACGGAATGGCTAAAAACTCTGGCCACATACAAATAGATAATATGACCATTAAAAGAACGGAAACATACAAATACCTGGGTACAATCTTCAACTGCTCCAACATCATAAGGGAAGAAATACAAACTAGAATCAACTCTGGAAATAAGTTATACTATGCACTACAACATCTACTAAAATCAAATGCGCTATCTCGTAACACCAAAATCACAATATACAAAACACTGATCAGACCAGTTGTGCTGTATGGCTCTGAAACCTGGAGTACAACGAAAGGAGACGAAGCCTTGTTACAAACCTTTGAGAACAAAGTTTTAAGACGCATCTTTGGACCCATTAGGGATACACAAAGTGGAGAGTGGAAAAGAAGAAGTAACAAAGACATTTATGATCTGTTTAAGTCCCCGCTAATCACTGGTATCATGAAGGCTAGTAGACTACAATGGCTGGGGCATATAGAAAGAATGGAAGATAATAGGGAAACAAAACTCGCTTACACTCAGGAAATAAATGACCGTAGACCCCGAGGTAGACCAAGAAGACGGTGGAGAGATAATACATATACAGACCTACAACAAGCACTTGGAATCAACGACTGGCAAGAGAAGGTCAACCAGAGAGACGAATGGAGACGGATTGTATCTGCAGCAAAGAACCTCAATGGCTCGGAACGCTGAGGAAGAAGAAGAAGAAGGGTGCATTTAATGTCCTGTGTTGTCCGCCGTAAAGGCCGACCCTTGCTTCTTCTTCGAGAACTATACCTTCTACTGCGACGTTCATGATGGCGAAATATTTCTTGTTTCCGAGACATGATTCTGTTCAAATAGACAACATGCAGAAATACAATCTATTTGCTTCGTCTTCTTTCTTCTGTTGTTCTACTGTGTCGCAAAGAAGAGACAGGTGTAATTGCGTTTTGCTTGTCTTGTTGGTTGTTATTGCTAACGTCATATTTTATTTCCTCAATGTATTTTATTAATCTCCACCTAGCCAACTCTTTCTGGGTCGTCCTCTCGCCAAGTATCCTTATGTTGGCATGTGGAACGCTCTAGCCTTTGGTTGAGCTTGTTTCATTCTAACTAAATGTCTGAAATATTTAATTTTTAGGTGCTCTTTACAGCCAGTAATAGATGTTATCCCGACACTTGCTCTTAGATTCTCGTTTATCTATCTATTCTTGCCTCCCAGCTGCGTTCCTTATGCATCTCGTCTCACATGGTGTCATGTTACGCCTGTGTGTTTCTAGGACTATCTATTAGTTTAGTCGACGGACCAACATCACGGCATACGGGTGTAAACCATCAGTGCTCCGTTCTACTCCTAATCCAAGCCCAAGCCCGGAAAATCTCTGCTCAGTGCACGAACTCCGTAGCACCGGGGAGGATCCTGAAATACTTTGGGTAGATTTTTTAACTCGAAATTTTGCCGGGCAGCGCCGTTAGGCTACTCTTTTTCGATTTCCAACTGCCAGGGGAAAGTTTGTTACTAGAAGTCCACGTGAAAAAATCCCGGCCCTCGCCTGGGCTTGAGCCCAGGACCGTCAGCACTCAAGGCGGACACCATACCTCGAGACCACTCAGCATCCCTAGGACTTTCTATGTTTGACACTGGTAAAACAGGATTGGATGAATAAAACATATAGGAGCTTCTTTTTGATATTGATATTTTGATATTTTATTATTGGTGCTATTTGATGGTTGATGTTGTTAGCTTTCTGTATCCTCGTTTCTATTTATCTATCTAGTCTTCCAACTTCTGGGAGCACACTGTCAAATTATTTATACTCTCTAAAACTTGTTTTACTGATTTTCCATTTATATCTATGCTATATTAGACTGATGTTCTTAGAATTGTCGACCATTCCGCTTTTTCCATGTTAATCTTCATATAAATTTTCTTTACTGCGGGAACATTATCATGCACGTCCTTTATTTGTGACGGATACTGAGCATTTATGAATTTGCAAAGAGTGCTTTGACACTCATATCGGTTATACGTGTGGAAGGAAAGGGGACATTAAGACGAGGTCTATTCGCTTGGATTGGGAAAAAAAATTACACATATGCGACATTGTTAATAAATATTCTCTACAATCATTCATTTGTAGTGACACACGAATTTGTCATGCACGTACACTGAAATCTATTCAAGCCATACCCTTTCCATTGCCAAGGCTTTCAGCTTGTAGAGATATATGTTTTTTCGATGTAAAAATTCAAACGGTATGCTTCTGTCGAGTCCCTACTCTCCCATTAGCTCTTCTTCAACTCTTCTTTGGCCTCCAACCCAGTATAAAATCTAAAACCTTCTTCACCTCTAGAGCATTTAGTTCTGGGAAGCCCTCCTTCAAGAGTTTCTCATCTAATGTGCACAGCATGCTTCCATCTATCTGCTCTTTGGAAAACCGAAGCACTACCCTGTCCTTCATTCCTATATAACGTAATGATTTTGATACTTCACGAACGCTAAGGCCTTCGATTTGATCTGGGGGTAGCCATCCATCATCGTTATGTTCTCCAAAATTGTTACTGTTGTACTCGCTGTCATTATTATAACATGCATCGCCTCCGGAGCATGCTGAAATAGCTGAATCATCGCCCTGATTAAACGAGTCTCTGAAATCGCCAACAAAAGACGCACCGCGATTTGGCTGGAAGCTTGTATCTGTTTCAGAGTAGTGTATGCCATAATTGTTGTCATTTAAATTATGGAAGTGATGGCGAAATGGCTGCAAGGCCGTCTTATCTGCAGAATGGTTGCCGAGTTGCAGCGGACGAGAACTGCACGAACAAGTACGTTGTTGGTAAGAACAATGCTGTATGTGATTGTGAACATTATCACACATGGGTCCTGTAGTTTGGCTGTTATGAGGAGGGAAGACATCTTTTACATTGGGAAAGAAATGTCTAAGGTTGTGGGAACGCAAAGTAGCATTTGGGTTAATAATTGTATGTTTTGAATGCCTGGACTTGCGTCTAGAAGCACAATGCGAGTTTCTGGTCTCAATGTTGAGGTTATCTAAAAATGTTTGTTCAAAATAAGCCTGGTTGTCTGCTAGTTTTAGTGTCCACTCGGGCACTTGAGCTGCCCCTGAGACTGTTGACCTTGCATCTCCACTCGGATGGCGTTTGTGTTGCCTTTCTGTGGGACTGTGGGTAAAATTAAATAAATCATCGATATCTAACGGAGAGCTTCTGCCAAGGTCATCTCTCCATAGAGAATCGCTTGACTGATCATTACCAGCTTCTTTAGACGCCTCATCCCTCACTGAGATGTTCGACTTTACAAGTCCGGGTTGTTTGTAGTGGATTTGCACATCTGATCGTTTCACATATCTTGATTCCTGCTGCATTTGTATAGGTAACATGTAATCATCTTCGGAATCTTCTCTGGCACGGACTTTGCAGCGACGGTACTCATTATCCAGGACTGCAGAGTCGCTGGCTCTCCGAAAGTGGGGAAGTTGTGGCGCTTGGGGCAACTGTTCATATTCTGACTCTTTAGACAAGTTGGTGCTGTGGTTTGGAGAAGCAATATTAGAATTCTCAGAAGAGTCCAAGGGCACGGGGGGTAGTTCACGCTTCTGCATACTTGAACGTCGTTGCACTAACAAGTTTGTATTACTGACATGCAAAGAATCTGTTTTAGGCGAAGTAGATATATTACTTGTGGTGCATGCACCGTGTTCATTACTCGAAGTACTGGTCTGATAATTCTCCTCTCCACTATTAGGTTTACAATTATCATGCAAGGAAATTATATAGTCACTATTTTTACGCAATTTTCTCTCATGTTCAAGATCCGTGTAGAAATCTTGATAAGTGAGTTCGCTTCTTGAAAGACGTTTAGAAAACACATCGTCGCTTCGTAACTCCTTCAGCTTGGCTCTGACTTTTTTCACTTTTCTAACACTCAGCTTCTCTAAAATGTGACTGGATCTAGACTTGGGCTCTTTGGCTGCTTTCTCCGGCAGCTCCACATCTCTAGCTGACTTTTCTTGAGACTGGGCTGAGTCAAGGCGATTATACGATGAATGGAGCTCATGAATCGCACTATCCAGTTCGGGTGTTTGGTTGGTGACCGTTTGTTTTTGCAAACGAATATTGATATGATTCACGTCAGCCTCCTGCTTATGCGGTGGTGAGTCAGTAGTCGTATATTTTGCTGTTTCATTGAGTGTCATATAACCGCGTTGGTCGGATACCTTGGAGGACTTTTTCATTGATGTGTTCGCAATATTTTCATTTGTTTTCACTTTACTTTCTTCTGCTTTATACTTGGCTAATTTTATTTGTTCGTCAAGAATAACATGGCCATTTACAGCCTTTGCATGCCTATTTGTTTTCTTTTTCAAGATCCCTCGAGAAAATAACATCTCGCTGTCAATGGGCATTTCAAATTTCTCATAATCCAAGTTATTTCCAAACAAATCGACACCCAGCCCCATCCTGCTCACAATGGCTACTTCTTCTTCGCGTATGCCGTAAAGTCTTATTACTCCCCTTGGACACTGAATGTTTTCTGTGGCATTGGCATAAACGAGCTGCACGTTAACAGGAAGTCCAAATGCCAAAATGAGGTCTTGAAATTCGTAAACTGCATCGTAGTTGGCAAACGTCGAGTCTCCTACAGGGCTGAACACTCCGGACATGAATAGAGGTATCATTATCTCTGAACCAGATGAGTCAAAACACTGTAGATACTTTACGTCTTCTTCCTTCTTTGCATTGTCATGTTTCCAGAGCTTCTTCAAGAAGCTCTTCTGTGCAGATTTATTCCTTTTGCTATCCACGTAGATGATTCCTGTTGTAAGGATCTCGCCTGGCTTGATTTCCCATGGCATCCAGCAGCAGTTACCGCTGTCCCCCGTGGTTAGCTGGTAGCCCACCGTGGATGTTCGAACAAGGAATCTTTTGGGATTCAAGCTGGTTATTCCATCGATAGTATCGTAGTACTCTACCGGTCTTCCGTTCTCTGGCAGCACCTCCACCCATCCTGCAGATTATACATTAAACACACATTGAAATAAATAATAACTACATCTTACATTCATCAGTGACAAAACGTGGAAATCTAATATTGAAAGGGAAAAGCGAAGCGAGGACGTGGCGGAATAGTATTACTGTGTTTCTGTAAGTATAATAGTATACATGTGAGTGAAAGTTTCTGTAAATAAATAAAAACAATGTGCGAATAAGTAAATCCTCTTATTTTGGTAGGTGCTATAAATGTGATATAAGCTACAAGAAATATAAAGAAGAAACTTTTAGCTTAAATGTTACAGAAAAATTCTTAGAATAGCGTGTACCAAGGAGGTGAAGACTTCCAATCCCCAACATGGCGGATAGACATTGAACCGCTAAGGCCTCTGGAGTGTTTATGCATGTGGCTACGGTTTGCATTCTCATTTTCCTCATGTTGGACTGGTAGGACATGGTTCCGTCGCCCTGCTACTGAGTGCGTGGCGCGACACTGTAAGCTGTGAGATTCGTGTGGAATGCTTTTACATCTGTCCACTGTTGTTTGCAGCGTGAACTGCATGTTCGGAACAATGGCAGCTGGCTGTCGCTGAACTGACTGATTTACATTTTTGGTTCACGATTTCATTTTTCAGGAGACTCCCGGGAGTCGTCGCGGGAGCTATGGAGTTCGTGCTTTGTGCAGCGCTTTCGGCGGTCGCCTTGCGGAAAGAGACCGAGCCATATTAGATAAAGACCGGGTCAATGAAGTCTTTCTGGTGACTGGCGATTCCGTCGACGGTGAACTGTATTTTTCGTGGAGGACTCTTGTGTTTGCATTCTGGTGGCGGCATCATACACAGTGTATCTGTGCGGGCTGTTGGCTTGCCGAGACTCCTGTCTGTTCCACTTTTTACATTGGACAGTGAGGAGCATTTTATGTAATATTCACTGGCACAGGAACGGAGCATAATGGGGGTCGACCCGTTGCCGCGAAACCGTGAAGTTGGAACCGCGACTAACTAACCAACCAACCAATCAATCAACCAACCAACCAACCAACCAACCAATCAACCAGCTAACCAACCAACCAACCAACCAACCAACCAACCAACCAACCAACCAACCAACCAACCAACCAGCCAACTAACTAACTAACTAACTAACTAACTAACTAACTAACCAACTAACTAAGGAGAAACAAATCTTAAAATATCGTGGACCAAAATATCGTGGACCAAGAAGAAGCAAAATGCTGACATTCTACAGGATCTAAACATCGAAGAAACATGGTATATATACAAAATTATGTCTCAGAAACTGAAATACTTTAGCCATATCACACGTCCCAGTGGCTTGGAATGGACAGTGATAGAAGACATGGTTTCTGTTATCGACCAGCACAAAGATGGACGCGGGGCATTGCAGATACCTTGGGCATGAAGATTCATGAGACACAGGAACTGGCGAAGGATCGAGAATATTTCCGGTGGACGTGATGTGAGCTACGTTAGGCAAGGAATCTGTTACAGGTAGAAACGTATACACGTATGTAGGTTACTCGCTTCAGAAACAGACACTCCGCATTCCTTGGGCATGTCACGAGAAAAGGAAAGCTTGGAGTATGTTGTCGCAACCGAGGAAGTTGAAGGGGAGGGAGACCAAGAGAGAAAATCCTTGGAAGTGTGACGTCATGACATGGAGGAACACGAGACAGAAGGCTGTGGACAGACATTATCACCAACGCCACACGGCATGGACTAGAAGCGCAGCAGCAGCAGCAGCAGCAGCAGCAGCAGCTGCAGCAGAGGAAGAATAAGAAGAAGAAGAGGAAGAAGAACAAGAAGAACAAGAAGAGGTGTTTATGTGTATAACAAATATACACAAAGAATGCGTGAAACGTATGACATATGTATGTCTAAAACTGTGGTGGCACAGTAGTTAGGGCAATTACCTGCCAATACAGTGGTATCGGTTCAATCCCGAGAAAAGATAGATTTATGTTTTCCGATCAGTACCTTTCTGGGGTCGACCAATGCCTCATAAAAATGACGCGCCAGGCAACTTTCACAATTTTCTCGGTATTGTCTTTGAGGAAAAAGCGACGGGTAAGAGAACTGCCCACTCGACATCATATCTTACGGTCTAGAATATGTAAAGGACTAACAGTTCACACCCCGACGCAGTGTCTGCGTGGGACTTCTTCTCCTTCTCGTTTCGTTCGATTGAAATATGTCTATAACTTCAATGTTGTCTCTTGTATGAATTTAACTGTCTTTTTAGTCCACTCAGCGGTCCATAGAGTTTATCTTCCACTGTCGCCTCTCTAGGCCAGAAGATTTGCCTGGGCATGTTGTAATTTGGGCAGTCTTGGAGTATGTGCTCTGCTGTCTGCGACGCCAATCCACATGTGCACATGGCTAATTCATCAATCTTGAATTTTGTATACATGTGGTTGCATAATCTATTGTGTCCTGTTCTGAGGCGCAGAATAATGGCTTGTTCTGGTCTGTCCATAATGTAGTAGTCGTCTTGAGCAGGTTTTGGTGGCTTTCTGACTGATTTGATCTTTCTTTTCTTTTGGTGGTATGTAACGGCTGGTTTGAACTTTCTTTTCTATTGGTGGTATGCAACGGGCACATTAGGTTGTTCTTCTTTGGCTCCTTCCTTAGCCAATCGATCAGCTCAGCCGTTTCCAGGTATTCCACAGTGGGGTGGTATCCACTGTATGGTGACCTTATGCTGACTGCTAAGTTCAGAAAGTAGTGTCCTTAGTACTGGCAATTTCCCAGACAGGAGCGCCTCGAGTACAGATTTAACATCTGTTAATAGCACCACAAGTTGTGTACCATGACTGGTATTTAGTAATTTCTCTGTTGCTATCTTGATTGCCTCAATTTCAGCATCATAGTTATGGCAAGTACTTTCCTGTCGGTACTCTGGCCGTGTCCCTAGAATTATTTGGGTATTCTATGTACACTACCGCTCCTCCATTTCGAACAGCATTTTGTGCTGACCCGTCTGTGTAGACTCGGATCCAGAGGTCCTGTAGGTATTCTTCATCATGCCGTGGGACTATCATTACCTTGTGTGTGTATAAACATTTATATGAATTTCCTCCCCCCCCCCCCCCCCCCCCGTTCGAACGCTTTGAACTCAAGCGTAGTCCACATATGGGCTGCTACTGTCAGTTCACTGGACTAGCAGGGAATGCACCTCTTGGTGGTTGATTACCTATGGACAAGGTAGAAGTGGTCGTGCTCCAGTGAGACCAGGTGGAGAAGGTGGGGGGAACAGATTGAGAACCCGGATGTGGAAAGGATGAGATTGCGGGGGATCGGCGGGGGTTCTGGAAGAATCTCAAAATTGAGAGGGAAGACCAGGAGAACTTTCAATCAGATCGCTGTGAAAACGATTAGTAATGTGACTCTTCGCTGGCTGTTGAGCGGAACGCGTATGGGAATGTCTTGAGTGCAGTGATGTCAGTTCTTAGCTCAACTCAACTCAACAGCACTAATCTGTTTTCGCTTTCCCTTTTACCAGTGTCACTCGTCATCGGGTGAACTTACTCCGACTTCTGAGGTACTTGTACTTTATGTCCCCAGGTCAGGAACGAGAAGTCTACAATTTAGTTCAACTGTTTGGTGTAAGGTTTGAACCCGCTACCATGGCATCAGCACCTCTGTAGTTTAAGAGCGAGTGCTCTTGTCCATTCGGCCATGCTTATATATGCATATGAAGTTATATGTTTTATACAGACAAATATTTGAAATGTAAAGACTCGTGAGACAGGAAAGTTCTTGGTAGATACATGTTTGAAACTTACACACACTTTCAATTTTTATTAACTGCGTTTTATTAAGATTTCGTTGATGAAAATAGCCATATAATTTATTGCTGTAGTGTTATTCATTAGTGTAATGTTTCAGACTCTAGTTTGATGACATACCCATACAGTTTTTCTTTGGAAGATGATGTGATGGTTTTCCCTTGCTTTACGGTATTAAAAGTTAAAATACTTGCGCCCATGGCAATTTATTATTATTGTTTTAAAAACCAAAGTTACAGGGGCAAAATGATGTATGAAAACCATGAAACATGAGACGTGTATGATGTGCTGGTTGAATTGTTATTATACGGTCAGATATTTTCAGTAAGCTAAACAAGTCATCATCATCATCATCATCATCTTCATCTTCCACTTCTGCCGCCAAGCGTCGTGGGGAGGAATAATTTGCGTTCCAGCGCCCGGTGGGCGGCACTGGACAGTGTCATTCCGTGTGGCCGTACAATGTCTTTGATGTCGTCAATCCATTTTCTTCTTGGACGTCCTCGTGGTCTCGTCGCAGGTGATCTTTGATGTAAGGGCAGTGATGGTAGTTGCTGATGTTGCATTCTAACGACATGGCCAAACCACTTTATCTTCTGTCTTTCAATAAATGTGGCACAAGGTGTTGATCCCACTGTCTGTCTGATAATAGCATTTCTTACTCGGTCTCGGATTGTTAAGTTGGCAGCTCTCCTCGGGCATCTCATTTCGCAGGTGTTGATTTTGCGAAGGTGTAATTTGGATAAAGTCCAGGTTTGAGATTGGTAGCATAGGGTTGGTGTGAATATGATGTTTATTATCTGTCATTTTGCGGACATGGGTATATTTGGATGTTTCAGTAAGGGTGATAGTTGATATGTAAGTGCACTAGCTTTTTGACATCTGATTTCGATTTCTCTGTCCAATCTGCCATCTTCTGTGATCATACTTCCAAGATATTTGAATTCTTTAACAAGTACAAGCCTCAATACAGGCATTGAGACATATTCTGGTATATGGTGCTAGCCCAGTATTTGTATGGACAAGTCGACACTCGATGGGCGATGTGATCAATACAACTCAAGTTACCATTACTTCCCAAGAGAGTTCATGGTAACAATTTTAGACTTGGTCGACCTTCAGCCCAGGTCAATTTAAAAAAAAAAAAATAGCCTCTTTCTATGGGGGTTCGAAAATATAACCAACGGGCCGATAAGCACGCGACATATTTCAGTGCTAAATTTCATAAGCTTAAAATGGTTGTGGAAGAAAGGGGTAATGACAATGTTTGATTTACCAGTGTGGTTCCTGGAACAGTAAGAGTTAATTTTCCCTTAGATTTTAGTTTAATGCTAACTTTTTTTTGTTTCCGGGTTCGCTCGCTGTGAACTCAAGCGTAGTCCATATACGAGCTATTACTTCTAGTGCGCTGGATAAATTTTTGCGTGTGGATTAGCTTTCCCTATTGCCAGTGTCCCTTACGCGTAGTTCAGTAGTTTGGCATTACTTTTTGAACGACCGACGTCTCAAATCAGCAAAATCAACGCACAGTAGTCTGCTTCCAATTCGCTCGCATCTGATTTCGAACCCTTGACTCAGCAAGCCTGGAAATTATGAAACTGCGCGTATCACTATCCCCTGAGCCATAGAAAGGGAGTAATAAGACCTGCATGGTGGGAGAGCGAATACAAACATGTGTCGGAAACTTTCGGTATTGTGTGTTGTCCAAAAAGTATTACTTCTTTATTAGTAATATCATTGCTGCCCAGTCCATGCACACACGCGCTCGCGCGCGAATACACACACACAAGTGAATGTTGGGGCTCAGACTTGTGAACTGGGAAGAATCGCTCTAACAGGAAACCGTTACGAGGCTTGATCAGACGATTTTAACACTAGTCTTCTGACTGACTAAACTGACGATGATGATGAAAATCCGTCATTTTTCGCGCCTCGCCTACATGGCGACATGCTAGAGTCCAGTGGTGCTCAACCTTTTTTGGCCCATTCCCCCCTTCACCATATTTTCAGAACGCCATTCCCCCCCCCCCCCCTTCCTATCAAAAATTTGGCCCGTTCCCCCCTTCACCGTATTTTCAGAACATCATTCCCCCCCTTTCATATTTCCTATCTAAAAATCCCCTCACCCCTACACAGTATACGTAAAAGTGGAAGGCAAATGTAATAGCATATACTAAAACAAGTCTAGACATCCACATAAAACATGATTTGTGGGTCTACTTACTTTATAAAATGAATTTTAGAAGGACGAGACATACATAACTGTAAAGTATGAAGGGAAAAACTATGTCAAGTAATCGGTTCTTGTATTAACACGATCTTGAAATGGTCTTCATCCCCCCCCCCCTGGAAACCCTGAAATTCCCCCCTGGGGGGGGGGAATTCCCCACCGGTTGAGAACCACTGTGCTAGACAATTGCAATGGAGAAAAGAAAGAGGAAGTGTTATGTAGAACCTATATTTTTATATGGGTATTAAACGTGGACAATAAGCAGACAAGCCATGAAACGTCTAATGACAATGAAAATGTGATGTCTGCGGGAAATGCAAGAATACCCTGGACGGACAGAAAAGCAAATGAGTAAGTCTTACGTTAACAAATAAAAACCGTAAATTGAATCGAGAAATTAGACATAGACATTCAAGATGTGTTGGGTACAATATGAATAGAAATAAACTGGAAAACTTGGTAACAACTGGCAATATTGATGAGAAAAGAGCAATAAAAAGGCATAGAGATACAAATCTGGATGGCTAGGCCACAAGGCACCATCGAGGCAAGACCACAGAGCTGATTCACGACTCTGGTGATCGTGTGAGATGGCGAACCATGACCGCCCACGCTTATCAACATGGCACACGATGATTTTTCTTTTTCTGCAACAACGTTTGCTATTCGTGTGCATAGTATCCATTGTATCCACTTTCTAGTCCCATTCCATTTAGACCAACATCTTCCGACTTCGGTTGAGGTTTCTTTTCTGACAACCTCCTCCCATAGGCTGTCTTTCCGGGCTTATGGACTCTGCTTGCCAACATTTACTTCGGGCTTTGTTGCCCTAGCCTTTGTTTTTACAAATACTTCCACGAGGCAGTGGTGGTTTGACATTCGGTGTGTTCTTCGCGTAGATGGATTTTCTTACGGCGCTTATGACAGCCCATTCTGATGATGATGATGATGTTGATGATGATGATGATGATGATGATGATGAGGCACAAAATACACAGTTGCTCGTTACTTACACGGCCTTTTACACCACGGAAACGATAACTGAGGCATAACTGAGCTCAAGCTGGGGAAACATTATATGTTCCTGTGCTGCGTATTGAATCTACTTGTATGCCATTACGCAGACCGTGAAGTCGCAAATATTTAACTATATTTAGATACAGCATTCAGTGTTGACAGTTTAACGAGTCGAGTTTACGTAGCCTAACACTAGGCCTACATTTCGTGTACCTTCACCGGATGATTTCATCAGTATGGGTTTTCAATATGATATGGACATCACATTTCACTCGCAACTAGCGGTAGACTAACCTGCCAGCGTGTCAGCTTGCCCGATGACAAGTGTGCCTTGTGGGCCCCAGATGAAGTGATTCCCCCATAACAGTTTCAATGCCAAACGAAAATGTATTGGTTGGGACCAAACAAAAATGTGTGGCAGAAAATAGGAAGTAGGATGTGTCACAGATATGACTTAAAAGTTGTTGATATGGTAGGAGACATGTTGTATTAGTTAATTGCATATCCATTACAGGACGTAGCAGTCAACCACAACAACTTTTGGCTGTTTGTGATTTCTTGGCAAGTTTACATTCAGTAGTTTTGCCATTGCTTTCTGAACGGCCAACACTCATACCATTGTATGAAAATCAACGCAAGGCGGTCACCTGCAGCTGTGTTTCGAATGCGGTATGCGGTATTACGAACTGTGTCCATAACCTCTTGGCCACAGAGCCGGTATGTCGTATTATATATCAGATTAAAGGGGCTTGCCCGGGGAAAACTGTTGTATATAAGCCCATGACAGATTCGGGAAGTCGCTTCAGATGACTAATCACCACATGGCACTTAATCAGTTCAACAATGGAGGATATGTTAAAAATGGTAATTACCTTGTAGTGCTGGCAACAGCTATTTATAGACCCTGTCCGCCACGGCTTATAACTAACCCAATGTAAACTTACAGAAGGACTTGCAACAGTAAATCCATAGCTCATACAGTCGTAGGGTTGCCAACTGTAAGAGTTCTCTCATATACAAGGTCACATAATTCTCACGCCGGATAACCATCTGCAGTGACACTCGATATTTCCTACCCCACCGCGGAGCTGAATCTACAACTGAATGAAAGGTTCATAATTCAGGTCATAATGCCATCCACGTCCAGGTACTTAAAACTCCGTTCCCACGCACCTCGACTAAAGATACTAAGTTAAAGAAAAGTAGAGTGTCTCTTTTCCAAGCATTGGGTATATGGTGCTGTTCCGTAATTCTGGATCAATCAACACTCGATGGGCGATGCCAATATCCCACTGATCGCCTTCACTTCTCGGTGTATTGTTTGGAAAACATTTTAGGCTGGATCGACCTGGCAGCTTAAGTCAATTTAAAAAAAAAATCGGCTCCATGGAGATTCGAACACTAGAAGGTCTAGTCAGCAGACAAGCGTGCTACAATTGGATCGGTTTGCGGTAAAGGAAGTTTCTTGTTAGTTTTTGCGCTCGCTCGCTTTGATCTTAAGCGTAGTCCATACACACTACTTTTAGTAGTGCTGGAATTAATTTTGCTTGTGGATTAGCTTTTCATTTACGTCCCCAAGTCAAGGACGATAGGTCAACATTTTAGTCCTACTGTCCGGTGTAGGGGTTGAACCCCTTACCTCGGCATCAGCTCATCGGATGTTTAAGATAAGAACACGCGTTCTTATCCATTCGGCCATGCTGACATATCCCTGGTAGTTCTTCTTCTTTCGTTCGCTTAAAGTATGTCTACAACTGCAGTGTTGTCTCTTGTATGAATTTGACTGTCTTTATTTAGTTCACTCAGCGGTCCATAGAGTTTATCTTCCACTGTCGAGTCTCTAGGTCAGAAGGTTTGCCTAGATATGTTATATTTTGGGCAGTCTTAGAGTATTATGTGCTCTGCTGTCTGCGTATGTGCAACGCTGTCTGTGACGCCAATCCACATGTGCACATGGCTGATTCACGAATCTTGAATTTTGTATACATGTGGTTTCGTAATCTATTGTGTCCTGTTCTGAAGCGCAGAATAATGACTTGTTCTGGTCTGTCCATAAAGTGGTAGTCGTCTTGAACAGGTTTTGGTGGCTTTCTGACTGATTTGATCATTCCTTTCTTTTGGTGGTATGTAATGGGCACATCAGGCTATTCTTCTTTTGATCCTTCCTTAGCTAATCGATCAATTCTCTCTCTCGTTTCCAGGTACCCCACAGTGGGATGGTATCCACTGTGTGGTGACCCTATGCTGACTGCTAAGTTCAGAAAATAGTGACCTTAGTACTGGCAATTTCCAAGACAAGAGCGTCTCGAGTACTGATTTTGCATCTGTCAATAGCACCACTGGTTGTGTACCATGGCTGATATTTAGTCATTTCTCTGTTGCTATCTTGATTGCCTCAATTTCAGCATCATAGTTATTGCAGTACTTTCATGTTGGTTCTCTGGCCGTGTCCCTAGTATTATTGGGTATTCTATGTACATTCTTGCTCCTCCATTTCGAATAGCATTTTGTGCTGACCCATCTGTGTAAGACTCTGATCCAAAGGTCCAGTAGGCATTCTTCATCAAGGAAGCTGAGAGTGGCTGTTCTGCGCTGTACGCTGTTCTATTCTTCTTTGTCAAAGATTCCTCTCACTTTTGTCTGGATTTGTAGTGATAGTCTATATTCATATTCCCACAGAGTTCACTCTGGAATAGTTGTCAGGGGAATACCAACTGTGAGCAGATCGGTGGTTTCTCTGCAGTCGTTTGGCCTAGTGGATAAAACTACTTCTTTTCAACCGCCCCATAGCTAAGTTTTCAAATCTCTTCTTCATAGGCTGTCCTGGCAAGCTGAGGAACGTTTCTGCTTGTATTAGCGTTTTCGTATCTCTGCGCTCTCTCAGTGCTTGTGTCCTCCTCATCTTCTCCATTTCCACTATAGGGGTTGATCTCATCCCTCCTGTGGTGACTTTAAGTGATTGATTCTGCACCTTGTTCAGCTCTTGTAGTGTGGTTTTTTATGCTGAACACCACGCAGTTGACCCGTATTCCAGGTGTGATCGTACGCTCTGTTGATAACCTTTGCTAAGTAGTATTTTCCCACTGGCTCCCCATGTGGTTCCACTTAGCTTTCTCAGGATGGTTATTTTCCTTCTGGCTTTTGCTACTGCTTTGTTGATGTGCTTTCTCCATGTTAGCCTGTCATCAAATTTTACTCCAAGGTATGTTGGTTCTTTATCTTCTCTTATGGGTGTTCCATTTATTTGGATGATCCCTGCCTTTTGTTTTGGAGAGAGGGTAAATAGAGTGGTGCTGCACTTGTCAGTGTTTATGCTGATACACCATCTATTTGCCCATGCAACAAATGTATCTACAGCTCTTTGTAGCGATCTGGTCGCCACTGATGCATGTTCATTTGTGCTCCATAGAACCAGGTCATCGGCGTACATTGCAGCTTTAATTCCATGCGGGAGATTAGCAACAAGATCATTGATGATGATTAGAACAAATGTGGGGAAAAAGACTCCACCCTGGGAAACATCGTCACGCAGTAGTACTTTCTTGCTCTTGAGTCCGTATATCTGTACTCGGGCTCTTCTGTTGTGCAAGTATGCTTTCACCCATTTGTACATTCTTCCATTGACTTTGCAGTTTCTCAGTTTCTTCATCAGACCTTCTTTCCAGACTTTGTCAAAGGCTTTCTTCAAATCTATCATTGCAGCAAGCACCAGCTTCTTCTCTTGGAATGCATCCTCAATTTCTAGAGAGAGGTAGGTTGTCTGATCTTCCGTAAAGTAGCACTGTCTAAAGCCGACTTGCTGTGGCACAAGGATGTTTTCACTTTCAATGTACCTTTGCAGTCTGTGATTGAGGATGCGCTCCATTGTTTTGCAGAGACAGCTGGTGAGGCTAATTGGTCTGTAGCTAGTGGCAATGGAACTATCTTTCCCCGATTTTTGGAGGGGTATCATGATTGCTTCTCTCCAGGCTTGTGGAATACTGCCTAAGTTCCAGCTGGTATTGAAGATCTGCAACAACCTTGGCCTCCGTTCCTAGATTCCTGAGCATTTCACTTGGATATACCATCAGCTTCTGGTGACTTTCTCATTTTCAGTTTTGATAAGGCTAGCTCCAGTTCTCTGATTGTGACAGGTGCCTCCGGAACCTCATGTAGTATTTCATTCTGTCCTGTGTGTTCTCTTTCAAAGCTCAGTGACTCTGTTTTCTCCTGCCAGCTTTTCCGTCTAGCCTGCAGATTGGCCCTGTGAAAATCCCTGTTAGTGAATCTGCCTCTTTCCATAAGAAAAATCTAAACACAGGAGAATCTCATCACAGTGCACAAACGCCTCAGCACCGGAGAGGATCCAAATGTGTGTATACAATAAGCATACGTAATATACATAATCTTCAGTGGAATTTTTTCGAATTATTAAATATAGCCTGGGCAGCGGGCGGCATTTTCGTCCTATTCTCTTCGATTTCCAAGTGCCGAGGGATATTTAACTCCAGAAACGTGAACATGGGACCTCCGAGACTTTCGCCCTTGTCCGAGAAGGCTAGACATCCGAACTACTATCCATAGAATCAGGACGAGAAAAACCATCTCTTCTCATGTTTATTATAAAATCAATGCATTTCACACCTCCGAGTTGGCGACGAACTGTGTTTTATAAATTGTATGAACTCGATCCTCCTGGGTCTACGGAATTCATACGTCCGTGCTGGGATCTGATGCAACATCATCGATAAGGAGTGCAAGAAGAAGGGGAGGCTAGCTTAAGTAGAAGGAAACGTAGGAGACGTGATGGTGTACGCACAAAATCAACCAAAGAGGTAACGCCTAGGCAAAAATCACCTGCGTATAGTCTGTGAGGCTGGATTGATTGATTGATTGATTGATTTAGGAACCGACATCACAGCATTCGGGACATTCCCATAAGCGCTCCGTCCCCATCCTCAGCAGCCAGCGAAGAGTTCCAACACTAATAATAATAATGAGGCTGGTTTGATTACACAACTCGTTAGTGAAGCCTGACCGAGAACCTCGATGTCATCTTCGAGGGCGAGAGAGGAGACCTCCTCATGGCTTCATGGGAACAGTGGGCACAGATATTTTGTTTAGATGGTGGCTGCATCGGAGGACTGAGCACACATGGTAATACCCAATACGTGCTTGTGTCGATCGTGATAACATAACATAACACAACATAACAGAACAGCGGCAAACGCCGAACCTATACGCTACTGTACATTTATAAATCCACGTCATAAACAAGTAAATAAAAAAAACGTGCCACGGAGGGACTGTGTAATGACGTCACAGAAGCATACATTTACGTCATAGAGAAAATATACGGTAACTTCACAGATCATTATAGAGGACATTACGTCACATAAGTATATATACCTTCTGGCCTAGAGAGACAACAGTGGAAGATAAACTCTATGGACCGCTGAGTGAACTGAAAAAGACTGTTAGATTCATACAGGAGACAACATTGCAGTTGTAGATGTATTTCAAGCGAACGAAAGAAGAAGAATAAGGATATATTTACGTCAGAGAGACAGTATACAGTAACTCCACAGATGAGTACATAGCTATGACGTCACAGAAGTCACGGTTACGAATAGAGAAAATGTACAGACGATTACGGAACCCTGTCGCTGACAACATTTCAACGCTAGTCTTACATTTGTATTACAACGCTAATATTACAATTGACGCCTACTGTTGATTGAATCGATGTGGGTGGGTATTGCCATCCGCCTTCATGTAAAGTATAGAATATGCTGCCGTTCTGTCACGGATAAAGTATTGAGGGCGCTGCAATTAACCCCCCCCCCCCCTCCCCCCCCCAAAAAAAAAATAATCTTACAGACAATGTTGCAATAAACTAACAATCTTCACTAAGAATGCTGCTATAAAATAATGAGCTTCACATGAGTGTTGCTATCAAATAACTAACTTCACAGAGGATGCTGCAAATAAAATAACTCACTTCAAATAGATTACTGCAGTAACAACCTATTTTATGCACACATTCCCAGATATGTCTACAATCATGTCTACACTACTATTACATTTGAAGTCGAATGTTGACATTACCTCTAACAGATGCGGGTATTTCCATTTGTCCTCCAGTGACGACATAATCATTCTGACGTTTATCCCAAGTCATTTTTCTGGCTAGAATGATCTTCTTTCTCACAATCTCATGAATTTGCAAGACGACATCGCTTTGTTGATTGTTTCCTCTGACAGCGTCGTTGATCTCCAATAATTTGCACAATGACGCTGACGTCGAACCTAGATTGGTAGCAGACGTTTCTCTGGCACCCTTTGATGAACAGCTATGGACACCCTTTGAACTTGCTGTTGGGTTCGAGTCTTTGCACGTACATTTGCCGCAAACGGTGTTCATGAAACACCCCGGAACATCACTGGCTTTTAGTTTCACGGTTAGCGGCAAATTATAATTACAGATCAACTCACGTAGTGTCAGAAATGTATTCTCCCAGACAAACTCTTGGGTGCTGTTGGCAGTGACAGGGGAGTAGGTCGAGTCTTGAAAGTCGCTTGTACAAATCACATTTCTCTTTGTTTCCGACATTTTTGGAGAAAACATCCGACACGTCACAAGACCCTACGTTAATAATCCGTAACTATTCTGACCACTAACGTGAGAAATTCAAGTATTTCTTGTTAATGAATGTGAATCCAGTACTGTGAATGGTGGGTATCTTTCTGAATTCCATGATTTCATAGTAAACTTAACACAAGTTATAACTTCACTTCTCCTACTCTGGGAATGCAAAAACGTGTTATAATATTACAACGTATGAAATGATTAAACGTAAGCATTGCGGCAGCGCCATTTTAAGATGACGGAATTGAATCCGCTGTATCTATAGTATAACTTTCAATATTTCACGTTGTCCTGTGTTTCCTCTACCGTGTTCTACCATTACCGTGCTTCTGGTCCCATTCTTTGATGGACAATTCCTCGTCTCCTTCATACACCTTCAGGCATCAACATAAATATATTCAAAGAAACCAGCAGACAGCTTTTATATGTTGACATCTCCTTAGACTGACAATTAACAATTAACTATTTATCAAACATGCATCTAATAGCAGAAATCCGGACAGACAGTGCCTATAGAAGCTTCCTTATCCCATATGTGCGCACATGTGAACTGCACTTCCCGGTGTCTCTACACGGCTTGGTTTGTTCGATGTTGCGTGACATGCAAGCATGTTGCGTTGCGAAGTCGCCCTGTGTAAACAAGTCGCTCTAGTGCTGCTATTGGCTTACTTCATTTCATGTGAATTCCCTGACTCTAATCCTCTTTAAAGCCCCCTTTCCCCCAAGTCTACACAGATTGACTTGTAACTCTAGGGCTTACAAACAAAAGGTTGCTTGCATATAAATATGATTTTAACATTTGCAACAATGCCCGAAAATCTGCTGCCAGGTCAAGCGTAAAGTATTATCTACATGGTTTCATGAATAGCTGTATCAATGAAAACAAATCTACGTAGTGTTAATAACGTTTACTAAGCAGGAGTTGTCGACAGCTTACACCTTTCATGTTTAGAAGTAAAGCATTTAACTACCACTTCACAGGCATTATAATATAACAGTTAATTTTCGCCAGTGTCAGGAGAAGAAAACAACATATTTATATGAGCATAGCCTACGATGGGTAGCGTTGTGATGTTCTGTTGTGATAATTTGGTGTGTCCAGTGTATGCCGCGTGGTTACACACCCGCTTCACACGCGTGATCCGGGACTGTTTCCGGATCCGGTCAGGGATATGCACTACTGAAGAGCTCAAATGAGGGCGAAACTCGAGTATAGTGCTTCCATATTGACGTGGATAGGCCTTAGGTTCATACCAGAATGTGATCGGCGTTGCCAGTAGTGGGTTGTGCTCAATATTTATATTTATATTCATTTAAGACATAGTATGATTAGTTGAGAACTAGATAGAAAAGATAATTATAAAAGATGCTGTGTAACATAAGACACCCCGGAGGCCAGCATGCCCAAATGGATGAGAGCGCTCGATCTTAAACATCATGTGCGCTGATGCCAAGGTAGCAGATTCAACTCCTACACTGGTTAAATAGACTAAAATGTTGACTTCTCGTCCTTGAATTGGGGGAGTAAATTTACAAGTACCTCGGAAGTCGGAGTGAGTTCGCCTGATAGTGAGAGACACTGGTAATAGGGAAAGCTAATCCACACGGAAAGAATCAGTCCAGTGCATTAGAAGTAGTGGCACGCGATTTGACTACGATTGAGTTTAAAGTGGAAAAAAGAAAACATGATTGTAGAGAGATATGATTGAATTAAGCGGATAAAATAATCCTAAACCCGCCATATCTCTCACCATGTTCTATAATCTCAGATGCTGAACACATTGTCCAAGGCCTTACTGTAACCAATGAAACAAGTTCATTCATTCATTCATTCAGTAGCATGTCCTTTGCAGAACCTCGCTCCCATAACAACCCTCCGGAAAACTTCTCGATCACAAGCAAGATGTCCCGCGTCCGATACACCCATCTGAGATCATCCGCCACATCTTCTCTATGGCCTTCCTCTTCCTCTCTTCCCGGGCATATACCCCTCCATTATTGTTCTCTCCAAATTTTCATGACGTTTCAAGTGACCAAAATATATCAGTTTTCTTTGTTTTATCGTCTTTAGTAGCCAACCCTCTTCAATATTCAGCTCTTGAAGTATGGAAGTATTTGTTCTTTTCTTTACCCAAGATATTCTTAGAACCCAACTATAATATTTATATTCAAATAATTTATGCTACGAAGATCTATATCGTACTCTGCATTTCTCAAAGATCGATGGTTCTGATGTTGAAAATTACTTTACATTACATTGGCACCTTGCCGTCTTGACAGACGATAGTTTGTGCTTTAAAAAGGCATAATAACTTTTACCCATGGCAGCAGCGAATGTGGCCGACAAGGCCAACTCACGCTGCAAATGCCCGCCCACAGCGGGCGCATGTGAACACGCGGTCATCCCCACCACCATGCACCATCCCACGTCTCACACGCTCGATGTGCGACCCATCTGCAATAACTTTCTCCCCTGTCTTTACTCCATTTCTGATGTTTGCCCTCCATGCAACACGTTCAGCGGCGACCCGCTCCCAATGTGCACAATCAATGCCCGCATCAATCATGTCCCGCCCACACACATCTCTGCATCGCAGTAGAGGCCGACCCCGAGGTCTCCCACCCACCTGCAATTCACCAAAAAAGATGTCCTTTGGTATTCCACCATCATCCATCCTCCTAAGATGTCCTATCTTTCTAAGCCTACGAAGACCTAGCATGGAACAAACCGTCACACAACCTGATCTTTCCAATACTTCAGTATTTGTGATTTTGTCTTGCCACTTAATACCAAGAATTCTTCGCAGACACCGCACATGAAAGCTGTCTAAACGTGTCCCCCGGTGTGAGCAAGTTGTCCAGGCCTCACTGCCACAAAGAAGAGCACCAAGGACACAGGCTTGACAGACAAGGACCTTTGCCCTGGCAGTAAGCCTCCCGCTCTCCCAGACTCCCTTTCTCAACCCGAAGACTGTCGTCGTTGCCCCTGTTGAAAATGTGATCCCTGTTTCCTTTGCCCTGTCCGGAACCTGCAAACCTGCCCTTGCCACTTCTAATTCATATTCCAACTGACTTCCAACCCTCTTCGTGGTGACTATGAGGAATTTGCTAGCATTACTTATTACTGGGACAGTTGGATATTTTGTGCTCAGTTTAAAATTTCTTTTCCTAGGGAGAGAATTGTATATTGCTCTGGCTCATATTTCGGGCCATGCGAAGCTGTTTCAGTACCTCCATCACACATAGTGCATTACAGATACACACTTCTCCTTCTGCCTGGATTAGTTCACTTGGTGTATGGTCATAGTCTGGTGACTTCCCTGTCTTCAGACTTTGTTTCTGCTGAACGTATTTCCTTGAATAAATTAAAGTTAGTTGTATATCCTTTACAGGACGTAGCAGCCAACTCCAACATTTTTTTGGGGCTGTTTCTGATTCCTGGGCAAGTTTACGTTCAGTAGTTTGCCATTGCTTTCTGAACGACCGGCACTTATACCATTGTACGGAAACCAACGCAAGGCAGTCTGCTTCTTAATCCTCCGCAGCTGTGTTTCGAACTCGGTATGCGGGATTACGAATTGAGTTCGTAACCCCTTTGCCACAGAGCCGGCTCCCTCTAATAAAGGTATATCATATTGGTTCTTTGTGGTATCTTTTACTTTCTGCACCTTGCCCCTGAAATATTTCTTGTATGTGTGTACTTAATGCTAAAGTATTGCTATATCTATCATTTACTACATGAAATGATGGTCTCGCAATCCCACATACCACATTCGAAACACTGCTGTGGGCGATTTGGAAGCAGACCACCTTGCGCTGGTATTTCTTACAATGGTATGAGTCGTCGACACACAAAAAATCGACAGTGTCGACTTCATTACACCGAGTTTTATCCCATATGGCTCGGTCTCTTTCCACAGCGCGGAAAGCGTCGCATAAAGCACGAACTCCGTAGCTCTAGCGACGACCCACAGGAGTCTCCGAAAATTTTCATCCGTGAACCGAAGGACGCGGCCCGGAATCGAACCCACAACCTTCTGAGCCCGATCAAACGGCTTGACCACTTCGCCACGGAGACTCCCATATCAGTATCAATGGTATGAGTGTCGGTAGTTAAGAAAGCATTGGCAAACTACTGGGCGTAAACTTGCCAAGAAATCACAGTCTAAACATCTTGGGGTTGACTACGACGTCCCGTAAAATATATGCAACTAAATCTAAGGTCTGAAATCGGCTATTAATGTTCTGATGATGATGGCGATGATGATGATGATAATAAATCTTTAAATAGGTCATGGGTAGATCCGGTAGCACGTGTTTTGTACCAATGTGGGATCCGCAGTAGCGCAGTGGCTAGTAGCTGCCGGTCCGGTGGCCAAGCGTTCGAATCCTCATCAAGGCGGGGATGTTTGCTTCCATGTGGACCAGACCCAACATGGGTATCAGAAAATGTATAGGAAGTAAAGACAACCGTTGTGATATAGTAAAGACGACCGTTGTGATATAGTAAAGACAACCGTTGTGATATAGTAAAGACGACCGTTGTGATATAGTAAAGACGGCCGTTGTGATATAGTAAAGACGACCGCTGTTATATAGTAAAGACCACCGTTGTGATATAGTAAAGACCACCGTTGTGATATAGTAAAGACCACCGTTGTGTGATATAGTAAAGACGACCGTTGTGATATAGTAAAGATCACCGTTGTGATATAGTAAAGACCACCGTTGTGTGATATAGTAAAGACGACCGTTGTGATATAGTAAAGACCACCGTTGTGATATAGTAAAGACCACCGCTGTGATATAGTAAAGACGACTGTTGTGATATAGTAAAGACCACAGTTGTGATATAGTAAAGACGACCGCTGTGATATAGTAAAGACGACCGCTGTGATATAGTAAAGACGACCGCTGTGATATAGTAAAGACCACCGTTGTGTGATATAGTAAAGACCACAGTTGTGATATAGTAAAGACGACTGTTGTGATATAGTAAAGGCGACCGTTGTGATATAGTAAATACCACCGTTGTGATATAGTAAAGACGACCGCTGTGATATAGTAAAGATCACCGTTGTGATATAGTAAAGACCACCGTTGTGTGATATAGTAAAGACGACCGCTGTGATATAGTAAAGACGACCGTTGTGATATAGTAAAGACGACCGCTGTGATATAGTAAAGACCAACGTTGTGTGATATAGTAAAGACGACCGTTGTGATATAGTAAAGACGACCGTTGTGATATAGTAAAGACCACCGTTGTGATATAGTAAAGACGACCGCTGTGATATAGTAAAGACGACCGCTGTGATATAGTAAAGACCAACGTTGTGTGATATAGTAAAGACGACCGCTGTGATATAGTAAAGACCACCGTTGTGATATAGTAAAGACGACCGTTGTGTGATATAGTAAAGACCAACGTTGTGTGATATAGTAAAGACCAACGTTGTGTGATATAGTAAAGACCAACGTTGTGTGATATAGTAAAGACCAACGTTGTGTGATATAGTAAAGACGACCGCTGTGATATAGTAAAGACCAACGTTGTGTGATATAGTAAAGACGACCGCTGTGATATAGTAAAGACCACCGTTGTGATATAGTAAAGACGACCGCTGTGATATAGTAAAGACCAACGTTGTGTGATATAGTAAAGACGACCGCTGTGATATAGTAAAGACCACCGTTGTGATATAGTAAAGACGACCGCTGTGATATAGTAAAGACGACCGTTGTGATATAGTAAAGACGACCGCTGTGATATAGTAAAGACCAACGTTGTGTGATATAGTAAAGACGACCGCTGTGATATAGTAAAGACGACCGTTGTGATATAGTAAAGACCACCGTTGTGATATAGTAAAGACGACCGCTGTGATATAGTAAAGACGACCGCTGTGATATAGTAAAGACCAACGTTGTGTGATATAGTAAAGACGACCGCTATGATATAGTAAAGACCACCGTTGTGATATAGTAAAGACCACCGTTGTGTGATATAGTAAAGACGACCGCTGTGATATAGTAAAGACGACCGCTGTGATATAGTAAAGACGACTGTTGTGATATAGTAAAGACCACCGTTGTGATATAGTAAAGACCACCGTTGTGTGATATAGTAAAGACGACCGCTGTGATATAGTAAAGACGACCGCTGTGATATAGTAAAGACGACCGTTGTGATATAGTAAAGACGACCGCTGTGATATAGTAAAGACGACCGTTGTGATATAGTAAAGACCACAGTTGTGATATAGTAAAGACCACCGGTGTGAGATAGTACAGACGACTGTTGTGATATAGTAAAGACCAACGTTGTGTGATTTAGTAAAGACGACCGCTGTGATATAGTAAAGACCACCGTTGTGATATAGTAAAGACCACCGGTGTGAGATAGTACAGACGACTGTTGTGATATATAGCACGACACATGTCGAGTACCGAATGGTGTGCACAAACTGCACAGTTAGCACCATATATTCAATATGGTTCACAGCACGGGAAAGATCTTTTACTTATATGTTGATCCAAGTCACCAGGTGGAGAAACATTGTATGATCGACCCGAACAACAGCAACTGGTTACAAACGAAAGTATTATTACAAATATAACCACGGATGCCCCAGCACATATTTCTTGTATTATTATAATAGCGTGTCTTGCCAGATGTTGTGGGCGATCATGCTTCTCCACATCTAGCAATCTATATATTGATAAAAGGACGTCAAAATGTTAGTTTCCTCCCCCCCCCCCTCCCCCCCCCCTCCCCTTTGCCGTCTTCTATCGCCTGGGTTACCAAATATTTTAGAAACGGTCTTCATGTCTTTAATTCATTTGAAAGTACAAAGTGAGCTGAAAAATGATGGAAAATAGGGACCAATCCTGTTACACCCACTACGCTGTTTAATTAAAATAATTATGTTACCCTCTTTGGACAACAATCACCTTCAAATTAATATGCTATTTGTGGCTGACTCGGCCACGGGATAATTAATCTAAGCCAGGGATGGTCCCTAAAATAACTTCTCTTCTGAGGTTGAACGGGGTAGGGGGAATGGTTTAATCGAATCGAATTAACATTAATACTGTCATCATCATCTAGCGACTTACCATCTGGCGTAGGAGATCATGCCTCTCCACAAATTGCGATTTCCGACGGCATGGATCCATTCGTGTGTTGACTCCCTTCCGTGTCATGATACAAGAATGTCAAGAATCTCCTCCGACTGGCTTCCTCTATCTCTCTTTCCGCAAATCTTTCCGGTTGTTATAACGTGCTCCAGTTTTTATCTTCTCATGACGTGGCAAAAAACAATGACTACCTCTTTCTAAAGCTTGTGATAAGTTGTCTTTGCTACTTAGCTTACCTCAAAATGTCCTGATTGTTCATTTTGGCTGTCCAATAAATTTTCAGCATTTAAAACTGTAACTCGCCAAATTCTATACTTATTAACACTCTCTCGACTCTCTCCCCTTGAGAATGAATGATTTCATTTGAAATGTTCACAATAAAAGCCGCCCTGGAGCATCTGATACTGATAGCCATTACCTTCTTTGGACAACAATCACCTTCAAATCAATATCCCATTTATGGCGGACTCGGTAACAGGATTATAAATCTTAGCCAGGGATGGACCCTAATATAACTTCTCTTCTGAGGTTGAACTGAGTAGGGGTAATGGTTTAGTTTAGTTTAGTCGACGGATCAACATTACGGCACACCGATGTAACCCATAAGTGCCCCGTTCTAATCCTAACTCAAAGCGGAGTCTGGATAATCTCAGCTCAGTGCACGAACTCCGTAACATCGGCGAGGATCCTGAAATACTTTGGGTAGATTTTTTACACAAAATTTTGCCCGGTGTCAAGTAGCAGCGCAGTTGATATGGCGTAAAGGAAACTCAGTGAGAAAATCGCGAACCAAATAGTGGTAGAAACTAGGAGGCTGACGTAAAAAAAACAAAAAAACAAAAACAAAAACAGAATACGTCAGAAAGATTGTCAACAACAACAAACAGTCAGATCTTGGAGCTTGAACGACAAGGCAGCTCGATTCGATTCTCAGCAAGGAGAGAACTTATATACTGGCTGGACACTTACTACAATGGCCAATAGATATTAGAAAGAAGAGCGATGCTATTAATGCAAGTCAAGATGTATATCGATCAGAAGGCCACGGACAAATGCGACAATATTTGAACGGGACTCAGCAAGTTGAAACAGGCTGACACATAGATAGGATAGCCAAGGACAGAAGCACCGAGACATGATGAATTTAGATATTTAATGTCTTCGATAATTTACGATTCCAATTTAAACATGTTTCTTTACCGTCCCGCCTGGCCATAACAGGCACGGTAATTATAAATCGGAACTGATGTATTGATTGATGAATCTGTAACCCGTTCGACTCCGGCAAATAAATATTGCCTTTATTATTGCATCGACCGGCTTCGAGTACTTGATTGCTACATTGCTCATGTTTCTGCACTCTGTTATACTGCAGAATTCCCTGGGCTGTTGCACGTTTGATCAAGTTCACATTGCTTATTGAAAGTTACAGATGTTTGCATTCATTGTTCTTAATCACAGTATAGCACCGGGCAGCGCCGTTAGGCTATTCTTTTTCGATTTCCAACTACCAAGGGATTTTTTACGTGCGCAACAATATACACGGGCATTTGCTCTCATTACCCAGAGACCAGGGGAAATTTTGTTACTAGACTGTCTAGTAACAAACTTTTACGTCCACGTGAAAAAATCCCGCCCTCACCGGGGCTTGAACCCGGGACCTCCAATACTCGAGGCGGACACCGTACCTCGAGACCACTCAGCCTCCCCCCCCCCCCCCCCCGGGTTAATGATATAATGGAATCGAATCTGCCAGCGACTAGAGCTCTTGCCTGCCGTTCCGATGGTCATGTGATCGAATTCCCACAGAGATGCCTTTAAAAATTAACCTAGTTCCCCATGTAAATGCAGCCTTAAATAAGCAGAAGATAGCGTCAAAAATGGACGGACAGCGGACTGACAGCGTACAGTCAACGCAGGAAACAAAAAGTGTTGGAAATCTATTGTATCCAACCTTTATAGCGGAGATGGCACTTTTTTTGACGGATTAATTGTATTGCCTCAGTTGTATCATTGATTTGTCTATCTGCCCATGGTATTCTTTACAGTTGGGTTATTGAAATATGGGAGGTCAGAAATTGATATAGGAGGGGACTTCAAATGAAAACCTTAAATGTTTTTTTTTTTTTGGTGTGCGTGTGTGAACATATTCTGAAAAACGTAAAGAACAAATGTATCATTTTTCGATGTAGTCACCACTGCGTTGAATGTAATTTATCCAGCGCTGATAAAATGCTTTGATTCCTATAGGAAAAAAATTATGTTGGTCGCGTGCGTAACCACTCATGCACCATTAGCAGTACCTCTTCATCGGGCCGAACAATTTTGAAACTTTCTACACCATTCATTAACTTGCTGGTCTGACAGGCATGCACACCATAGTGGACCGTTATTCGCCGATGAATTTCTACAGATTTTACTCCTTCACTGATAAAAACAAAAACAAATAACAGAATGCTGCTCCTCTTCGGTGCACGTCAATTGTGGGGGGGTCATCTTTAAACTGTCCTTGTGACGTCACAGTGTTCGTGTGCACCGTGATGTCAGGTGCTCAAAACTTTTGATATCCTAAACAACAATGTTGACAGGTTACAAGACAAAGGCATGGTTATTGTAATTTCTATCACACTTTTAAGGTTTTGATTTGAATCCCCCTCGTAGAAATAACGATAATAGTTCGCCAGAAGGTATGGAGCACAAAGCAACTGCAACAACATTAGACTGTCATTGCCCAAGAACGAGAATTTACTGCAGTACATGAGTTACGCAACGATTAATCTCATCTGTAACTCAGGAAAATTGATGCCGCGGCTACTTTCGAATGCCCCGAAATGAAAGAAAATGGTACAAGATCAGGCTTACTTCAACCCAAAAATAATTGGATCAGAGCAACTCTTCAACAATAGATTGCTAACAAAATAATAATAATAATCCCCACCACAGAACATCGTCAACATCAACATCGAACAATTGGCATAATGCGTAACATCACGAAGATTTTGCTAAGAATCATCATGCAAAGAGTTAGGAAGAACATACACACTGAAATAGGGGGAAAACAATGTGGCTTCGTAGAAGGCAATGGCACAGTAAATGCTGTGCACTTGCTGAGAACATTAATCGATCGTTCGATAGAGCTAAACAAAGACCTACTTACATTTTTTACATCTTTGCTTCATTAACTACACAAAGGCTTTCGATAAAGTAACACATGTCGACATGATGAAGATGCTTACATATCTACATCTGGGAATGCCCTTAGACTTGTAAAAAACATATATTGGAAACAACACGCTGTACATAAAGGTTGATAATAAAGTAGATCAATATCAACCTATTAAGAAGGGAAAGCAAACCCACACGCAAAATTAAGTCCCTTACTGCTTTTAACAGCGTGTAAGGACTACGCTTGAGTTTAAGCGGGCGAGCGAACAAAAAAAAAACCAAAAAGAACCTATTAAGAGAAGTGTGCGACAGGAATGTGTAATGTTTCCAGACCTGTTTTCCCCTATACAGTGAACCTATTTTGTGTGTGTATGCGTACGTGCGTGCGTGCGTGCGCGCGCGCGCGCGTGTGTGTGTGTGTGGAAATTTAGAAGATATGATGACCATTGGGGGACATAGCATCAATAACATTAGATATACGGAAGATACAGTATTGATTACAGACAATGAACAGGGTCTGCTACAATGTAATATTAGGGTAAATAGGAATATTCTTAAACAAGTGAATCGGTAGAGTTATCTTAGAACAGTCATAAATATCTGATCGAAGATACCTTGAAGAGATTAGAACAAGAATCGCTATGGCAAAGGTAGCCTTTCGCAAAATGGAAAACATACTGACTAATAAAAGGAAGTCAATTGCAACGAGAAAAAAAGTGTTGAGGGGCTAAATAGAACCTGTTCTGTTTCTGCATGTGCGAAATTATGACGGCCGGCTGTTGCTGGATTAACTGGTTTGCCTTTTCAGTTCACGAGTGCATTTTTCAGGAGACCCCTGGGAGTCGTCGCTGTCGCTACGGAGTTCGTGCTTTGTGCGGCGCTTTCGGTGGGTCGCTCTGCGGAAAGATACCGAACCATATGGGATAAAACCCGATCAATGAAGTCTTTCTGGTGACTGCCATTTCCATTGACGATGAACTGTATTTTGTCGTGGAGGACTATTGTGTTGGCATTCTGGCGGCGGCATTATGCACAGTGAACCTGTGCGGGCTGTTGGCTTGCGACTAACTTTTTAACTAACTAACCAACCAACCAACCAACCAACCAACTAACTAACCAACCAACCAACCAACCAACCAACCAACCAACCAACCAACTAACTAACTAACTAACTAACTAACTAAATAACTGTACTTTTGTATGGATGCGAAACGTGGACGATGAGGCAGACAAGCTGAAAAAACATCTGATGGCTGTGGAAATGTGGTTTCTGAGGAAAATGCAAAATATATAATGGAGAGACAGAGGAACGGATGAGCAAGTCCTACAAGAGACAAATGAAAACCGCAAACTGATTAGAAAAATTAGACGTAGACAGTCAAATAATTTTTGGGTACGATATGAGAAGAAATAAAACTGAGAATTCAGTGACAGCTGACAAGATTGAGAGGAAAAGAACAATGAAGGCAGAGAAGTAAATATTTTGATGGCTTGACTACATGGCATGATCTGGACAAGAACACAGAGTTGACTCTGGTGATCGTGTAAGATGGCGAAACATGATCACCCATGCTTATTGGCGTGGCACAGGATGATGATGCTAATTTTGATGCACACCCAGGAGATTTCCTTGACCGACCAATGAATGCTTCAAAAATATACTTTTATATAGGACTGATGACTCATCGTTGCTTGTGAGTGTGCGTGTATGTGTGTAGAAAACACCAAGGTTGCATACCTTATTATGCATACATCGTACAGGGCCAGATATATATATATATATATATATATATATATATATATATATATAATATAATATATATATATATATATATAAAATATAATAACAATATATATAAAAATATTAGGGTATAAATAAATATAC
>JACEFZ010015926.1:0-133247 GCA_014155875.1 Cepaea nemoralis
TATCTACAAAGACTGTACCTCAACGTACGAGTTTAAACGTCATTGCATTTTGTGACACAGTTATATTGACTGCCGCAGATAACTTTAAACGTTAGAGCAGCGTCTTTACTGCTTAGTAAATACAACAAACTCTTGCCAGTAGTGCTGAATATTAAATAGACAATCTTAAATAAGGTGTTAAATACGCCATAGCCAGAGAGACAGAAAGCAGTAAGGTTTACGATCCAGTCCTCTTCGGGAGTGATCAGAGAAAATCTGTGGAGGAAGACTACAGGCGATCGTCGCTGGAACTACACACCGAAGCTGAGTATATTCAAAGAGTTCCAGAGCTAGCACCACACACTAATGAATAAAGACTTTACAGTGATTAAACACTGATTATATAAAGCGTTTGCACGCAAGATAGATTAAAGACAAACTCACATTTTTAAAAACCTTTTTTAATCTTATAATCTTCTAGATATCTTCTCTTTCTTCCTCTGGGAGTAAACTTTTGATCTTAATAAACAGTAATTTCTATGTTGTAGATTATTATTAAACATAAAGTATTGATGTTTATTGCCTTCTTAAAATTCACTAGGTAACAGCCTATACATAGAGTTAGTGAGGATGGAAGCTGTTTACACATTTTCTGTCTTTCTTGTTGTCAGGCTGAGAGAGCGCTAGAGGATTCTTCTTTAACACAGGATCTAGTAGCACAGATAATTAAGCATGCTGTCTTCTGCCTATCCTACAGCTTCCAGCTTTACCTTCTGTTTTCCTGTGCCACTGTATGGAGATTAGACTTCTTTCTGGGACCTGTACTTGTACTCCCTAGTCTTAAACGAGCCGACTTGTCTTATTTTCCTGCAGTGGGAAGACTTTCCAAAGGGTTGGTCTCATTGCCATCTACTTGATACGTGCGGTTCCTCTCTACTGTCGAAGACCACGCTACACTTGAGCATGTTTTTTCCGATCGCTCGCTGTGAACTCAAGCGTAGTCCATACACGTGCTACTACTTCTAGTAGCACTGGCTGATTTATACGTGTGGGTTAGCTTTCCTTATTAGCAGTGTCCCTCGAAATCAAGGCGACTTCTGAGGTACTTGTAATTTACGTCCCCAAGTCAAGGACGAGAAGTCAACATTTTAGTCATGCTGATCAATGTAGAGGTTGAATCCACGACCTCGGCTTTGACACACCGGAAGTTTAATAGCAAGCTCTCTTATCCATTCAGCCAAGCTGACCTCCCTTGAACATGTCATATTTTATTGAATTGGAAAGGGGCCTGCACTCTCTAACCATCACAATGTCACCGATATCAGTATCCCCAAAACAAGCTGGGGTGGCGGGGGAGGGGGGGGGGGAGATATGTAAGTTCCTGTGCCTCTTCTCAAATCGACAGTACTTCCTGGCGTAGTCAAAGTCCTCCCGACATATGACAATTTTTCGCATCATTTGATTTCATATTTAAAACTCGTACTATTAGAATACACCGCCGAATACTGACATGTCCTGTGAAAGGACATTTCTTGTCTATGTAGCTACCATCAATAGCCTCTCTAAAGAGTCCTGAATCCAAGTCCCACATTTCTGACTTATCGGAGGTTCTTCTTGGACTTCCCAGCCCATTAGTTAAAGAACATGTCCCTCTGTACGCCATATCCGTTTGTATTTATTAGTTTTCATGCAAGTGCCAGTCTACCTACGTCGGCAGAACAGAGGGGCAGTTAAACAACATGATGGTTGAACATATATCCAATTGGATTGACAAGATAATAAACAAAGACGCTGGGAACCTGGCCAAGCCGACAACAAACCTACTACGTCATCGATTGGACGGCACATTTTGGAAACAAACCGGTCACGTGATTGATAGGCACAATGCGTTTGGCGTATTGTTTAAAACACAAAATGGTCGCTTGTAAGAGCTCGCGGAAGACATTGCCATTACTGTATTCGACAGAAGCCAGCATTGTGCAAACAGAAGGACATGATAGTCAGTTTAAAATTACCGAGGTAGACAATTGAAACCACCGTGTAAATTTGTGTATAATTCAGCTTAATTAATTTATCTTATCACTTTAGTTTGATTGTCTTCTCTTTAGAAACACTGAGCTGATCTACGACTCTGGTGATCGAGTGAAATGGCGAGTCATGACCGCCCACACTTTCCGGCATGGCACATGATTGATTGATTGATTAGTTTGATTTCTGCAGTATTTACCTGTCGTTGAAAGTTAGTTGCATATCCTTTACAGGACGTTCAACAGTCAACATCATCATGCTTTGCTGTTGTGATCTATTGGCATGTTTACGTTCAGTAGTCTGTCAGTGCTTTCTGAACGACCATCACCCGTACCATTTCGTAAAAAACCAACGCAATGCAGTGTGTTGCCAAATCACGCGCAGCTGTGTTTCGAACACGGGTATGCGGGATCACGAACCGCGTGCGTAACCTCTTCGCCACACAGTTCTCTGGCCCAGGAACACGGTTGGCTGCTTCTGGGAAGCTCTCTCCGTCTGGTGATCAGCAACCGCCATGATGAAACAGCTTCAAATTTGTGCATTCATGTTTCATGACCCAAATAACAGCAAGTCTCCCCGCGTGTGGATTAACATGAGAAACATTGTTGGACAGGTACAATGAAGGCTCTGCTTCTCACATTAGACGCTAATGGAACATTTTTGGCTTGTGTTTTCAGAAAATAACAGCTTCAGATATCGCGGTTAAACAATTTTAAAGCACAGTTAGAAATTGTTTTTAACAAAACATTTTAGAAACTTTGAGTAAGGGAATACATTTGAGATAATTAACAAAACCATATGAATTTCGTGTATCGTTAGAGACAAATAAATATACACACGCACTCTCGTGTGTATGTGTGTTTGTGTGTGTGTGTGTGTGTGTGTGTGTGGAGAGAGAGAGAGAGAGAGAGAGAGAGAGAGAGAGAGAGAGAGAGAGAGAGAGGTTAAGATGGCGAATAGATAAGAGAATCCACCTAACCAGAAGCCACCACTATGGACTATGCAATGCAGATTTTTTTAAAAAGAATGTCTACAAGGTCGAACCGGCCTAGTCTGTACCAGGAACTTTTCAAGGAAATAAAGGTGGCGGAGTGATACTGACCACATCACAAATCGAGTACCAAATGATCTATATGTGACTAGCACCTTATACCTAAAATGCCTCAAAGTGTGGAAGAGGTTTCTTTACACGTCGTTGTTGTTTTGATTTTAATTAGAAAACCCACCTTGGGTGAGACATTTCACGAATGACGGCCAAGGTGAATGTGAAGTGAAAACGTGGTTTAGAAAACAGAGCACGCAGTTCTATGCAGCCGGTTTGGGAGCACTGATAAAACGATGGGATGAGTGCATCAATGTTGGTGGAAATTATGTTGAAAAATAAAGGGACAATGTATGTATAAAAATAAACTAGTTTCAAGTTGTCATATTTAGTTAATTTTCTACAGCCATTTGTGACTTACTTATTAACTTACACTCGTATTTATTCATCTAATCTTTCGCGGGGACGACGTGATACAACGTATAAAGATAGGCTCAAAACAATAGTTAACGAACGTACTATGCCGCATTTCCAGTTTTGAGACTGTGCCTCTGTAAAGCAAATCCAATTATATTCATCAATTTAGATGTTACTTGCTTGCTTTAAAAACAAAAATTCCAAATTTGGTCTCGTTCAACCTGCTTCTTTCAGCTGTGGTTATTGTTGAGGTTCGTGGTTTTTGTGGGTTTATTCACCCTGATTCTTGTCTCAGCTGGGGGGGGGGGGGGGGGGAGGAAAGGAGGGTTGGTCGGCGGCTGTCCTTTGTTCCCGACTCCTCTTGTAGTTTCTTTAGTGGCGGTTAGTGAAGGCTCCTGGCTCGTCTCGCTTGACTGGTTGTAGTCCTTATAAAGACTTTTTATTTGGTCTTTTTTCCTCCTTTTCTGTGTATTGCCTGTAGAAGCTTTTCGGTGTTTTTATTTTCTTCCTTGCGCCGGTTGTGTGTTTCGAGTTTGAGTTTCTGTTGCCTTTCGATTTCTTCCTCCGTGGCCAGCCATGGGACGATTTCTCCGTCATTTATATAGTACTCGAAGTCGGTCTCACAGTCATAGTACACATCTGGGTATTCTATCGGTTTCCCTCTAGATTTCTTGGGCTTCTTCTTTTCTGTTTCTTCCCAGCGCCTTCTGAATTCCTTGCACTTGAGTTCCTCCATTCTTGCCTATTCTAGCAGCTCCTCCAAGGTAGGTCCCCGGGGCCTCTCCGTGCCGTCATCAAGGGTGCTCATCTCGGTTTTCTTCGGATGTCTCGCGGGATATTGGTTTACCCTTGTATGTCTCGGGCGTCGTGGTTGGGCTGCTGGCTTTAACTTGCGGTTCAGGCTGGGTCTTTTGTTTTTCAGCTTGTGGTTTCTCTGTGGTTTCTTGTATGGCTTCTGTTGGTTTGTTTTGGAGAAGTTCCATTTAAACTTTTTGCAGTTCTCGCTCTGATTGAATGGCTTGTAGGATTTCTTCGTTCTCCTTCTGTATCAGTGCCACATTTTCCACTTCTTGCTTGATGTTTTGATGGATCTTTTTTATTTCCGCCAGCAGTTTCTCATTGTCGCTGGATGGAGCCAGCGTCAGCAGCGCCTTGACTTGCTTCTTCAACTCGTCTTTCTGGTTTTGCAGTTGATCTCTTTCAGCTTGTGAAATACCCGCGGCTTGCTTCCTTGTACGGTGTCTTTGTGGTAATGGCCATCTTTAGAACGTCTCGGTGTTTTTGGAGGTACAGACAGCCCAAGTATCTTGCTCCATGCTTGCCCCAGGCAGTTGGCACACTTTCTCTTGTTGTTGGGAAGTCCGTGTCCAGCTTGGCCAACGGACACTCCTTGAAAGCGTGGTGATCGGCGCAGTAACGACAGATTTCCGTCTCACTGGGACATGTTGCTCTGCTGTGACCGGCCCTCTGGCATCTGGAACATTGAGTGATTCTTGGTATGAATCCTTCAGGTTGTTGTATTTTCTTGTCTATCGATACCTGGCGTGGTATCTCGCTGCCCTCAGTCGTCACCACTGCCAACGTGGTAGGGATCTTTGAGTACATCAGGATCCGCTCCGTCTTAAAGATTCGGATGTTGAGATTCTCTTCTTGCAGCTGCTTCGTGATTTGTTCGTCTGACAGCTCCACGTGAAAACGCTTGACAACCCATCTGACTATCTTTGAGTCGGTGTTTCCGCCTCTGGTGTCTTTCTCCTCCTTCTCAGCTGTTGGCTCTTGTCTGTAGTGGGTTGTCATCGATCTTCCTCGTGGCGGCTTCAGTAGTAACTAGTTTCAGGTTCTTTGTTGCAGCTCACATGAAAGTTCTCTCCGCCCGTCTTCTTTACGGCTTTGTCGGCTCCCACGTTGCACATCTTGGATGCCGCGTGTTTCTTGGTGTTCTTGCGACATGCCATTCTCCCCCCCCCCCCCCCCCCCCCCCCGTATCAGGCTTCTTGACTTGTTCAGGTGACTTGCTTGATAGCGCTCGCAGTTGCGAATGACGACGCATTTAAATGTAAATGGCAGACCATTTACATTGGCAGTACGGGACGACGGTAAGAAAGTAGAACAGCAAAACATATTTATAAATGGATTAGGAAGCTAGCACTGGAAAATACTGGCAATAGATATAACCCTTGCTATCGAAACTCGCCATCTTCTTCAATAACACGCCATTTAGTAGAATCCGGGATTGTAGCGAACAAAGAGAATTTCAGTGTACTGTTCACACTACCCATAACCAAAAGCTACTGAAATACGCCTAGGCATCTGCTATACACGCAAGAATACCACCATTATGTAAGCAAAATTACATGATTTTCCCTATAAAACTACCGTGGTGATTGTGAAACGTATGACAATACAGTTTGTTGTTGTTGATGTTGTGTATTTCAGTTGACAGGATTAATTGCGTTACTTTTATTATCGTAGAACTGTTTTCTGTAGTATGCACCTGACAAGATACATCGAAATATTTCAGGCAATACATTGTGCAATATATGGTTTCTGTCTTCATTATTCGGAAGTAATAGTCACGGCGCGTATTTCTGCATTGATTAATACCACTGCCTGCGCATATACCCAGAACGTGTCTTCTTTAGCATGTTCATGGAGTCACTCATTACGCATATATGTCCAATGTTTCTAACGAAAACAGTGCCATTGCCACAGCCAACACTTTCCATGTGAAGCTTCTGGGGACGTCTACGTGACCAACTGCCTAGCCTTCCAAAGGTCGTGGGTTCGCTTCCGGGCTACGTCGTTCTGTTCACGAGTGCAACGTTCTCGGAGACTCCGGGGGGTCGTTGCTGGAGCTACGGAGTTCCTGCTTTGTGAGACCTTTTCGGCAGGCCATATGTGACATGTTTGATTGAGTTGCCAGAGGACCTAGTTAGTAGTGTTCTCTGGAGATATATCTTGAATAATAAATAACAAGATAAAGGATATGATTTAGCACGTTTTGTCTAGAGGTCACTCAAATGAGCTAATCATTCCCGCAATAGCCTTTTTGGAGAACCATTTTTCTTTGGCTCAAACCCCCACTGTGAGACCACTATGTATCTACACAGAAATTTATAAAAGAAGTAAAATAGTTCACCCAAGGCCAGAGAAGATCTGAACTATTAGCCCCTGCACAACTGAGGATCCATCTCACTCATTATGCTGTTGACAGTGTGCTGTTCGTCCGTCACATAGATCTTCTCCTATATATTTTGTCATTTTGTGACCTATATCAGTTTGTCCCATTTCTTTGGGATTGTAGGACTCAATTATCTGTAGACAAACTCAACAATAACTGTACATTACATCTGTTGGACAAGACATCTACATGACAGTTTCTTGACAAAAGTGGGACATACATTCACAAGGAATTGTGTACACCAGCCATTGTACAAGACTTACATCATAAGAGATACTTGACAACATCTATACAAGACTTTTCACAATATGTATAACCAACCACAGCACTTAAGACAGTCACCAGAGACAACACTTGACAGCAACTGTACAAGAAATTCACTGGGGACATGTACTTCAAACACTGATTCATCAAATACACACTTTATTGAGCTGATGGTGAGTCTAGTGATGACCATTGTCTCATCTCCTGTCATGTCAACACTTCAATTATCGTATAGAAAATGCATAAAATATGTCACACATGCAGGTTGATAAACAAGATACACCACCTCTTATTTACTCCACCAGCCAATAACCAGCTCTCCTCCTCCTCTCCTCTCTAATCACCACTACACCATTGACTTTTATCCTTTCTTCTACTGTTAATGAGGGAAAACCAAGATAAGCCATAACCTGGGGCAAGCACAGGGACCTTCTGCTCCACTGGTCTGTTTAATCCTTTTAGCACCTATGATGGGTGTTGGACAGCTCAGGTTGCAGTTTTCCCCCATGATGATTTTCCAAGTCTGACTAATTATCCCCTACTGTCACAGTTTGAAGAAAAGCTACAGCCTTGTCTTTCACTGGTGAGTTGACTGTTTATGAAGTTGAGACTTAGGATGTTGTTCTCCTTTTCCTGTAGAGGAAGATCTAAGATACAAATATGTCCCAGTCTTCTTCCTTCTCCTCAGTCTATCTCACGTACTTTACATACAAGTCTTCATTCTGAAACACTGTGTGAGCACCAGGCTGGAGTTTAACTAAGATAAGTCCTAGCCAAACAATCCATTGTCCCAGTCATTTCACCAGACGTCCCGAATGAGGTTCACCACCATAGACTTGTTGTTTAGTTCTCAGATGACATTTGATTGACTCAAAGATCACTGTCCAGTTTCACCACATTATAGTGCTTCAGATTGTGTTATGCTCCCATTTATGCATTCAGCTGTTAAAGAGCTGAGAGAAAATTCTTCTTGATATTCCCACATTTTGATAGGGAGTCACTTCTGGATCTAGGACTTCTGGTTAGAGGTCCCAGATGATATATGGATGGCCTCTCCACCATACTGTTCTCTGTCGATATATAAAATGGCACAACATCTCTTTACATATGTTAAAAGATAATGTTATTATACATCAACAGACACAGACTGGGGATGGGGAGGAAAAGGATGGGTGTGGTCCCAACACACCTCTCCTAGTTTGATGATGATGTGAATTTCACTGTGATGTACTGTGGGTGATATGTGTTCAATTCACCCTTATCTGTGGTAATCACAAGACCATATGCTGAGACAGGGTAGCTTAACACAATTACAAGCATTTATGTGGTCTAAGTTCCACCATGTTTGAACCACAGTAGACCTGGGCACAAGGAGGACCAGACACAGTACAGCAATCATGTGACATAGCAACATGGGACAGGCATTGTGAAGGGAAATGGAAAATAGGCATTTACAACTGCAATCTGCATTATGTATTAACTAATGGCATTTACCAAATTAGCAGACCAGACATCCATTCCAATGGCTGTGATGTCGTTGCATGAATGTCCTATTCCATATACACTCACTCAGCAATGCCAGACCTCACCCCTTTTCTCAGACAGACCTGACTCACAGGTACATCATCATCATCATGTGCTCTTTCCCCACTGAGTAATTTCCATGTCTACTACAGTAGGTAACAGAAGCTCAATTGCATACATAATTGTTCACATATGCACCAAGCACATATGTGGAAAACATGTTTAGTCCTTGTAAGTTTGCATGAGCCATACATTATATTCAGCCAACTGAGACACAGGTTCACACAACTATGGTTCTCTTAGGAACTAGTTTATATGAACCATCCAACAGTAGAGGTAATAGTGTAATACTTCAGGGAGAAATTGTATTAATTTTCCTGAGCGTAATGTAGCCTCTAGGCATCACATGGACTTAGCAATTCTGGCGTGCCACATACAACCTGTTTACAGATGGATATTGAAGCATCTTTCCTTCCACTAGATGTGAGAGGCTATTTATTAAATCACCAACTCACTCACTCCAACATTCTCAAGCGTTTTACAAAGGAACTTGTACATGTTTACATCACTCATTCCCCTTCAGACTGCCATATGTTAACTCGCGAGAGCAAAGGTACAGTTGATTTAAGAGAATAAGTCATCCTAGGCATGAAGAATGCACAAGGGGTTTGGGTTTGCGAATTTGCATTGAGTGTACTATACATTCATCAAGCATATGCAACCAGTCACAACAAGGGATTGATATGCACTTGGAGTATACAGCGTGAAAGACATGTCAAGGTTGAAGAAGCAGTATCCAGAATACTGGCGCACAGAAATTAGGTTTTCCACTTTCACATTTTATTCATAAAATACTCTTATATTCTTCTCATTCGTTCACTAGGCACAACTACAACATCAAAGTATGTTTTAAAGTTGTACCTGTTGTCCAGAGAACAATATATTATTGAATCTTTAAGGGCATTGTTGGGTCATCACATCACACTAGCGACCGCTCCCGGTGAAACCCCCGCTCAACTAATTAGATTTTAAAATATGGCCCAGGAATAGCGTGGGCTCATTACTTATTAACCAATCAAAAGACAAGCGCATATACCGCTGCCTCCCCTAACTCGTTCTAGAACATACTAGTTCCAAGAATCGTCCTTCTAACTGGAAACGCCCCCGTTCCGACTTAAAGTATTTTTATGAATGTGTCGGGCTGGGAATGGGGAATTCTGTTCCATCATGCTACAGCCACCCAGCGGAAAGAGACCGATGCCCATGGGATCAATCCCGATGCAGTCAAGTCGACTCTCTTGCTCTCTAAACCGTGTTTATCTCCATTGGTGGATCTATGCATAGCTGTCTTGTAAATGGTGTCCTTAGTTTCAGCTCTGTGTTCATGTCTCGACCATGTTACATGGCCAAGCCACCCAGATATTTACCTCTTTGCTTTCCCCCTTAATCTTGCCAGTTGTAACCAAGTTCTTATGCTTATTTCTTCTCATAACGTGTCCAGACAATTTTGACTGCCCGTGTTTGATATCCATTTTATGCTGGGTCGACACTTGAATCATACTGGTCGGAAAGGGGGGGAGGGGGGGGGGGGGTACTCCCCCGTCTCTTTAGGGGACTGCACCGAACCAATGCCTTGGCAGGTAAGTGCACTAACATCTATGCCCCATGCGGTTTTATTACAGTAACACATCATTAAGTGCCTCGCCGGATAGAGTGGGCGATCATGTCTGTCCACAAACTGCGATCTCCGACGGCATGGATCACATCATGTGTTGATTCCCTTCCGTGCCATGACAGGAGACTGTCAAGAATTTTCTCTCACTGTCTTCCTATCTCTCTCTTTCCAAAATTCTGTCCGGCTGTCACACCATGTTCCAGTTATCTTCTCATAATGTGGCCAAACAATTATGACTGCCTCTGTCTGATGTTTGTGATAAGTTGACTTTGCGTCTCAGCCTCTCTTAAAATGTCCAGATTGCTCATTTTAATAAAGTAGTGTAGGTATTTACAATAACACAATATTTTAGGTATTTACAACAATACAATATTTTAGGTATTTACAATAATACAATATTTTAGGTATTTACAGCATTATTATGCAGTATTTATACATAAGACAAATGATTGATTGATTTAGGAATCGACATCACAGCATTCGGGGCATTCCCATAAGCGCTCCGTCCCCATCCTCAGCAGCCAGCGAAGAGTTCCAACACCAGTAGCAATCTGATTATATGTCCGTCTCGCCTTTCCTCTGAGCGTCGATCGTCGGCCAGATCCCCTCGCTGTCTCATTCTTGCCAGACCATGGTAATCCATTTGATCCTCCGAGGTGTACACGTGCTCCCACAGGACCGCAACCACGTCTGCCTTGTCATGTATCAATACTCCACCAAGTTCTGCAGAGCCAGCCAATCTGTCTGCCTGTTCATTTCCCAGCATAAGACAAATTAACGGATTAAGTGCTGTGGGATGATTAATCTTCTTAAGTGACTTTCCGTATCTGACATGGGCTTATATATCACCAAAATGTTGTCATTGCATTATAATAAAACATATCTGCTACCATATTAACAACTTTTAAGCCATAACTATGACACACCTCTGCTTCCCATTTTCCATCATTCATTTTTGTTTGGTCCAAACCTGCTTTTTCTTTGGCACAGAACAACAAATTATTACTAACAAATCTAATTAAAACAAAATAGTAAAGTACATGCACATACAGAAGACAAACAGCTGATGGTAAAATAACTTAACTTTATTTTTGGATAAGGAAGAGTTACAAAAACAGTGTTCAATAGTACACACATTAACCACTGCAACACCTTGACCTATAATGCACAGGAAAAAAGTAGTTCTCTCAAGGTCATGGTCACTGATTACGCATATATTAAATATATATATGAATAATGCAATAAAAATATGATAATAAGTAGTAAATACACAAAATATTCGATCTGCTCAGCGACAGAGAAACAGATTTATTTTATTACTCATATATACAATCATCACATTGATTTATGAAAAGGCAGGGTGAGAAAGGCAGAGTGAGAAAGGCAGAGCGAGAAAGGCAGTTTAATATTTTAACATGGTGTTTTTATATTCTCCATTCAGATGTGATGTCAAGAAGCCCAAGTTTATATATATATATATATATATATATATATATATATATATATATATATATATATATATATATATAAAGAGAACAATAGGTAGCAAATCAAGTAACCGAACATATACCTGTTGAGGTGGATAAGAGTTAATCAGTCTTCAGGAATTCTTATGCAGTCAACAGGTCATAAAACTCCACGCTGGGTCATCTCTCAACATCTGGTAAATTGTGTGTGGCCTTAAAGTTCATGTGGAAAAGGCGTTTCATATACTGTATTCGATGAACAATCAACGACTGCCAAATATACCAGGTCTCTATGGCTAAGGGCTTGCGAACGTGGTTTGTGAGCCCCTATACCCGGGTTCGAAACGCAGCGGTGCTGGTTTTTTCGAATATGGTATAGGAGCCGGTCGTTCAGAAAGCAATGGCAAACTACTGAACGTAACACTTGCCTAGTACATCAACAGCAGCTGAAAATGCTGGTGTTGACTGCAACGTCCCGTAAGGGATACGTAACAAAAAAAGCAATTAAACAGTTCCAACTAATTTTGTGCAAACAGAAAGACTTAAGTTAATTTCAAATTTGCAATTACCATGGGTGATAACAAATTCTCCATTTCAGATCAATATTAGTGACTTATTTGTTTAAAGTATTTCAGCTAAAATAGTATTCATTTATTCACTTCATATGATATATAACTCTGCAGTATGCACCTGACAAGATGCAACGACTAAGGGGAATTCATCAGTTTGAATCTTCACATTAAATCAGGGGATGTAACCCATTAATTTGAAAAAAAAAGCTTTTTGTAACCAGTTCAAATCTTTAAAAAAAAGGGGGAAGTCAGTATTTTGAGGCTGGCATTTCTAAATCTACATTGGCCATGTACACAGAATGGACAAGACAAGACTCTCCAACCAAGCCCTCTTATGGTCACCAGTAGGGAAAAGAAAACGGGGAAGACCAAGAGAGACCCTGCATAGAACCATCATCAGAGAAGGTTCATTCAACGGCCAAGTGAACATCCAAGATCTACAACAGGTAGCAGCGAACCACCAGACATGGAGAGCCATGACTTCTGCCCTATGCACCGCCTTAGGTTCGAGAGGAAAGACTAACTAACTAACTAATTTCTAAATGTTCATACAGGGAGAGTCAGTATAATGGTGGATGGTAACTTTTACAAAATATTTATTTCGGTTTGTTCTAGTTACCAGCGTCTGTGACATAGGAGTATGTGAAACACAGTTTTACAATTCTTCGACATACTGTGTCCAAAGTTAAAAATCAACCGCAGCTGATTTGGAAGCAGGTCTCTTGTCTTTGATTTTAATAATATCATGCATGATCTGTTTGGATTACCCTCTTTGGACAACAATCCCTTTCAAATTGATATCCGAATTGTGGCTGACTCAGTCACAGGATTATTAATCTGAGCCAGGCGATGGACCCTAAAATAACATCTCTTCTGTGGCTGAACGGGGTAAGGGTAGTGGTAGAATGGGATAGAAAGTAATGGCAAACTTATGAGTGCAAATTTGCCTAGTAAATCACAAACAAGCAATAAATACTGGGGTTGAATGCAACATCCTGTATAGGATATGCAACTTGTTTACTTTTCTAGTTATAAATATTTAGTGGCCCCCTTAATATCCCCTATAACATTATATGTCTTTGAAAAAACTTAGAATAATCCTAAAATGTGAATCTTACATGACAACTCAATAAGAATTCTGCACTAAACAAGAGGAACAACTCTTACATCCTTTAGAAATTAACGCAGGACTCCGGCTGTCTGAGTGTCAATGATATGAATACAGAGAGGTGGCCGAATCAGGCAGCACCATAAGGGGACGACATAAGCAGTGAAATCAAAATATAATTTGAACCATTCAGGGGCGGTATTTCGAAGAATTGCATCATACTGAGAAAATCTACCGCATGTCCCTCGTGTCAATGCACTGGACTTGAAACCAAATGAAAGAATGTAGTATCATACCAAAATATCCAGTGATTTAAAATAATTTAAATAATAAAACCAAATAATTTAAAATGTTAATAAATTTCATTGCAATTAAAACAGGGAAACAACCCAATATATTAACTCTGAAGTGTAGCTGCTCAAGTACAGCCTATGAAAACATTTCACCCTGTATTGCTCCTGTGGGCATTGGGTTGGAGTCTGTTGACACTGAAATACTAACCTACCAACCTACCACCAAACCAGCCAACCAACTAGCCAACCAATCTACCACCCAACCAACTAGCCAGCCTACCTACCTACCTACCAACCAGCCAATCAACCAGCTAGCTAGCCAATTAACCAACCAACCTACCTACCTATCTACTAACCAACTAGCCTACCTACAAACCAACCAGCCAACCAATCAACCAGCCAACCAACCTACCAACAAACCAACCAGCCTACCTACTAACCAACCAATCAACCAACAAACCAACCAGCCTACCTACTAACCAATCAGCTAATGAACAAACAAACCAACCAACCAACCAGCCTACCAACCAACTCACCTACCTACCATCCAATCTACTAATGAATTAACCAATGAACCAACCAACCAGCCTACCTACTAACCAACCTAATAATGAAGGAACAAATGAACCAACTAACCAGCCTACCTACCAACCAACCAACCCTTTATAAAATTGTAGATGATAGTCTGCACTTACTGGTGAATGTTTTTGTGCATTTGAAACAAACATTACAAAATAAATGGGATTGGTATTTATTGAAACTACAGAATGTAAACGTGGAGATGACAGCTGGTAGAATAAAAATAAAAAAACAGTACATACTGAAATAGATTCATTAATCATTGTAGACAATAAGGCGCAACAAAACATGTGCAACATATCTACAATGAACGGGCACTCAAAAGTTAAAACAATCATATTTACATGTTTATACACATTAGTAATTTATTTATTTGTTAGTTTTTACATTTTTTAATATTTAAATTAAAAATTATACATCACTACTGTAATACTCCACATAATAATTTTTGGATATATAAATTTATGAAACGTGAACTCTACAATTATGTACATCTTGATTATTTAGAAAAAGTCTGGCGCATAATAATTGGCTTCATTATTACACAAATGGCTGCTATATTTGTTTGGTTATCAAATTTGCAGCAAATAAAACAAAATTACTTTACAGTGTATGAACAATGTGAGAACTTTGATATTTCAAAGTTGTCAACAAATTTGAGAAGAAAATAAAACGTTTAAAACACAACAATTTTAAGATAATTCATCACCATCTTTTGGCAAAAGGGATACATGAATATCACTATTAAACATAATGCTTTATTTACTAGTATATTCATAGCATAAATTATACATACAAATCAATTTTAATAAGGCACGCATGCACCCACATACACAAATATATATGTATATGTAATTAATAGGCTCACAGTCATGCCTTGAAGGCAATATGGGGACATAATGCCAAACCCATAGAGGTGGTGGCTAAATAATGTTCAAGGCATAATATGGGGACGTAATGTCAGACCCATAGATTTGGTGGCTAAATGATGTTCAAGGCATAATATGGGGACATAATGTCAGACCCATAGATTTGGTGGCTAAATGGTGTTCAAGGCATAATATAGGGACAAATGTCAGACCCATAGATTTGGTGGCTAAATGGTGTTCAAGGCATAATATAGGGACATAATGTCAGACCCATAGATTTGGTGGCTAAATGGTGTTCAAGGCATAATACGGGGACATAATGTCAGACCCATAGATTTGGTGGCTAAATGGTGTTCAAGGCATAATATGGGGACGTATAGTCAGACCCATAGATTTGGTGGCTAAATGATGTTCAAGGCATAATATAGGGACATAATGTCAGACCCATAGATTTGGTGGCTAAATGGTGTTCAAGGCATAATATGGGGACAAATGTCAGACCCATAGATTTGGTGGCTAAAACACATACAAGCCATAATATGGTTAATGCCATGAAGGCATTTTGAGAATATGATGCAAGACTCATAGGTTTGATGCCTGAATAGCGCTAAGTTAGTTGTATATCCTTTACAAGACATCGCAGTGAACATTAGCATTTTGGGCTGTTTCTGATTTCTTGGCAAGTTTATTGTTCAGTAGTTTACTACTGCTTTCTAAACGGCCCTGACATACATACCATTGTATGAAAATCAATGCAAGACACTTTGCTGTCAAATTGCCTGCAGCTGTGTTCCAACCATGGTATGTGAGATTATGAATTACTTGTATAACCCCTTTGTCACAGAGCCAGAGTGAATAGTGTACATGGCAAGCAATGGTTAGTATTACCTGGCCAACTCTAGATCAACACTTATTGAATGAAACTTATATTGATTCCAGTGCTGTACTGGTGGGAAAATAATTCAACTCTGCCACTACTGGGTACATAATTCAGGACAACAGTTTTGGTAGGTACATGTACTGACAACTACCACATGCATATATGCATTCTCATATACAGCCACTTACACATATAAAATAACATAAATTGTCCCAAAGCAGTTTTCTGTTATAAATCTGATGTGATAGCACCATTGCATTCTGTAGGCCAGAGAGCAAGGAGGTATAGGGGAGCTAATCTTTCCCTCACTTCGGCAAGCAATTAACCAACTCCCACAAATATAGGGTGTATTTTTAATAACTGTGCAGTGTATGAAAATATTACCGGTCCAAGATTTATATTCACTCTCTGTAAAGTTCATGCAACATAATAGGTAAGTACAAAACTTGGACCGGCAACATTTTCAAACTCTGCACAGTCATTAAAAATACACCCTGTACGTACACCATATTTCCCACAAACAAATAAGTGTTCTTGTAAAAGTATACCGTTTCTTAAAACTCTGATTAAAATTAATTAAACTGTGGTAAAGCTGTGAAAATGTAAACAATACAAAAAACACATGAAATATAGGGCAGCTTTACAAAATACAATTACAGAAATATATATATATATATATATATATATATATATATATATATATATATATATATATATATATATATATATATATATACTACTACCGTCATCGTTATCCGAGTTGATTTCACATTATGGGATTCTGAGATAAGTAGAACACAATTTTTTCTTTCATTTCTCCATTCCTTTTCTTTCTGTTATTATGCATTAATATTGTCATTGTAGTGTGATCTACATGGTTCACATGTTATTGTGTTTTCTTGTGTTTGTTTACTGAAAAAGGCTTGTCACTGCAATGTCATTTGTTTTCCATAATTGTATTTTGCACAGTTGCCCTGTTCTTTTACACCGTTTTCTAAATTTTCACAAGGACAAAATGTTCTGGCAACTTCTGGGCATATACCCCACAAGAACCCTAGTAAATTTATGAGTGTTAATAAGCTTGGTCAAACTGGCAATATCGATACAGTGTTTCACATTCAATGAACTTGTATGTTGATATCACAGACAAGGAAACAGTGCCACAAAGACATCAGATCTCACACAATACATTGTTATCTTATTTTGTTTAAAGAACAAACTGTCCATCTCTTCTTACATTTATGTAGAGAACTGTGCAAAAGAACAAAAACGTGACCAGATATTTTATATCATTTCAGGCCATGTCTGTGACTTAGGGGCTAGTGAAAGCAGTTTTACTATTTCCTGACACACTGGTTCATGGTTTCAAAATCAGAGGCAGGTGATTTGGGGCAAGATCCTATTGAGTTGACTTCGATGGTATCAGACTTGGTTGTTCAGAAAGCAATGGTTTTAATGAAACAACTTATGTTTATATTATCAATTGATTATTCTAAAGTTTGAGAATATTGCCTATAAATCACAAGGTAGTTGCATACCCTTTGCAGGATGTCGTAGTAAACTCCAGATTTTTTTGGCTGTTTGTGATTTCTTGGTAAGTTTCTTTTCAGTAGTTTGCCATCGCTTTCTGAATGACTGGCACTCACACCATTGTATAAAAACCAACACAAGGTGGTCTGCTGCCAAATCTCCCGCAGCTGTGTTTCGAATGCAGTGTCCAAGATTATGAACTGCATCCGCAACCCCTTCACCACAGAGCCAGCTTGTCAATCACCAACAGCCAATAAATGCTGGGATTGACAGCAACATCCTGTAAAGGGACGGGGAACTAACGTCATAAGGAATGGATGGCTAGATGGATGGATGGATGGATGGATGGATGAAGAGGAATCAAGTTACAACTGAACAAAGGATGGTCTTTATGGTATCTCAGCAGCTGGCTAAGAATGCCAGGTTCTCCTTCGGGAGACCTGGGTTCGAAGCCTCGGTAAGGTGTGAACATTTTTCTGTCGGGGGCAAAACTAAAATCCTAACCTGCACAGTTCTCAGCGACTGCACTAGCCAGGTGGCCTTAATTCCTCAAGCTTGAGATCCCCCTGCCTTACACCGAAAGACACTATAGGCAGCAGATGACAGTGACAGTGGCCTGACTAAGGCAGCAGTCTTACTGGTGTGGGATCTATTTTGAGCTGCATCTCCTTCCTGTCTCCAGGATTTCTGCAGGGAAGTGATCAAGCTGCCAGCAGCAAGCTACAAAGGGTTGTGGGCTTATTTTTGGATTTCGTTAGTCAGTTCATGAATCAAATTTTTCTGAGTCCCCTGAAGGCTGTCACCAAACCATCTCTTTGCTGTCCTTTTGCTCTTTTCCCATCTTTTTTTGCCAGTTGTTGCTGAGATTTCAAGTCCTCATTTTACGACCAAAGAATCTTGACTGTCTATATCTAATTTTTCTAATTGATTTATGTTTTGTAATTGTTACTTGATGGAAGGTAAAGTATGTATTTGGTGTAAAACAATGCATTGCGTGCTGTAAAAACCATGATGCTTGTGAAGGCATTAAAGAAATACGGTATCACCCACTACTTCAAAATAACAGCACAAAAAGAAAATGTGCTTTAAAGTCAACAGGGTCGACTTCATTGCACTGGGTTTTTATCCCATATGGCTCAGTCTATTTCCGCTGTGCATAAAGTGTCATACAATACATGAACTCTGTAGCTCCAGCAACGATCCCCAGGAGTCTAAAAAATTGCACTCATGAACCGAAGATCGCTGGCCAGAATGGAACGCACAACCTCCGGAACCCGAGTCAGGCGGCTTGACCACTTTGCCACGGAGACTCCCAAAAAGCACTAAAGATTTTGTCCATGTGTTTTATTACAGCTGTAAGCATGGAATACTGGAAAATGTGCTTTTTGATCAATATTTTATTATTGAATAGTCCATTATAAAGCAAATTTAATATGCCAGTGCATCCTATTTAGTAGGAAATACAGAACACACATATAAACATGCAATAAACATATAAACTATAAATGAATGAGAAACACTAATACATAATTTATTCATATGTGATTACATAATAACCTCCTTATTACTTGTTAAATTAAAAACGAGAATATGAATTATTGGCTTCATAATAACACTGGCAGTTACTGCTAAAATATTGTCATATATAAATCACAAAAAATATCTATTTTTTGGCTTGGCCTGGCAAATCATTGACTATCTGGCAACTCACTCCTAATATACAAGACTATAAGGTTTTACTTTCTTTGACTCCTTGGGTAAAAGAAAAATTATACATAAAGAAACACAAAATAAGCCACAAGAATAAATACATACAGCTGTAAATATATCAGCCGTTATCTTCATTTTGTAAGGATGTTAGATTATATATCTCACAGAAACAAACTCGAATAAAATGAACAACTGTGTGACTAGCAAACTTAGTCTTGTAAAATTGAACACATCAAGGGGGAAATTACTCTTATGGTATGATTACAAAACATATGTGACTGCTCCATTACATGTGTAAAGGGACAATTATTCAGAGAGAATAAGCCAGGCTGTTTTACACACATACAATATCATGGTTATTGGTGTAACTTTTTCAATTCCTGTGGGTTTTGCATTTAATTCTGAAGGAAAAAGAGGTGGGCAGGGGACGTAACCAATATGATATACTATAATAAGAGTGAAGTAAACACAATGTGTGAGAAAATTGTTGATAGAATTGTGTGAACATGTGTGAGACAACTACTAACACAATTTATATACTGTGTGGGAGAACCACATGCAAACTACAGCAGTACAAAGTGTTAAGTGATTACAAAATTACAACATAATGGAACATCATTTGCTAAAATTACTAAACAATATTATTAATCAATGTAACATGACACTAAAAAAAGTAATTCACTTGTGTGGGAACATTGCCATAACACCAAGTATCGTACAGGGACATGGAACCACATGGGGTGGCTCTGACCCCTGAGGGACCTTGAACTTTAAAAACAAAATAAATAAAAGGGTGTACATTGCTTTAAGTGAACACATTGTTTGGTGGCACTATTTAAAAATAAAAATAAGGTGATTCTGACTGAACCCTTTGCAGCAGACTACGTGTGGGAGAGCCAGATGAACAATACTATACAACACACTGTGTGGGGCACGACATGCACACTACAGCAGCACGGTGCCGGAGAACTACTTGTAAACCACAGCAGTACACCGTGTGTAGCTATAAGTGATTATAAAATTACAATGTAATGAAAAATCATGTGTTACGAGAGGAAGTCAATAAGTAAGTCACAAATGGCTGTAGAAAAATAACTAAATATGATAACTTGAAACCAGTTTATTTTTATGCATACATTATCTCTTTATTTGTCAACATAATTTCCACCAACATTTATGCATTTATCCCATCATTTTCGCTTTATCAGGCCTCCAAAACCGGCTGCACAGAACTGTGTGCTCTGTTTTTTAAACCATGTTTTCATTTTACATTCAACTTCTGCATCATTCACGAAATATCTCTCGCCAAGATGGGTTTCAGCAGACCAAAAAAGGTGGAAATCGCTAGGGGCTAAGTTGGGGCTGTAAGGTGGATGTTCCTAGAACTTCCCACCTTAGTTGGTTAATTTTCTCCTGAGTAATCGATCCATATGTGGTCTGGCATTGTCATGAAGAAGCAACACTCTATTCAGAAGTCCTGGGTTGTATCATAAAGCATCGATAGAACTTCACAGTATGATTCAGCATAAACAGGAAGAATGTTATTATGAATGTCCTTTGCAGGCAGTCCTTTTGCCCACAAGAAATGCACAATAGCACGTTGTTCTTTGGGTGTACACTCCGTAAGTACAGTCACCATTTTGTTTATGCTCTGCGCATGCACACGAGACACCTAGCGCCACCTGATGAGCGGGAATATAAAGTTTGATGTTGCTGTCACCTAATGACCACCTGTAAAAAACACCAACTACATTTACCTGCCATCCCACAGAACTGTGTGACTTACTTATTGACTCGCTCTCTTAAGACAAGACAATAGATATGATACAAGAATATTCGCTCTATATGACAAGCCCTCGTAAAATGACTAAACAATATTATTAATCAATCTTTTTTTTAGTATAAATGAACACAATGTGTGGAGACAATTTCTTAGAATTGAAAACAAATGCAAAGACTGAAACAGACAGCAGAATATATTGTGTGATAGAACTACTTGTAAGTTTCCTGTACACCATAGTTGCGCAGTTGTTGATTAGCGACCATTATTTGCACTTTTTTGTGTTTATACCTCTACATAACTAGATTATCAACTAACAGAATACCACAATAAGCAATGATGCACAGACCAAACGGAAGCAGAAGAAGAGGCCGGCCATGCACACAATGGATAGAGGGAATAGCAGAGTCTATGGGAATCTCGATAAATGAAGCCCATAAATGGGAACTCTCCCGCTATTTATGCTTCACCTCGACACCACAAGGTACAAAAGGAACAAGATGCTTTTTTTATTCACTAATTTAATTTGTGTCTTCAGATGTGTTTGTTCTGTTCCTGAAGAAGATCCCTAGGACCGAAACATCAGATTTGTTAGGCTGTGGTTTCATTGATATATTACATATTTGCTTAACACTTTTAATATCACTATTATTATTATTATTATTGTTTTTTCCCATTTCATCTCCCCATTGTGCTTTCAGTTTACCAAGATTAAATTCGTTGTAAGGTATTAAACTGTGTCTGTGTTTGTTGTCTCCCTTTCTCATACCCGTTTAATGGATTCACAAAACATGACGAGAAAGGTGAAGACAGGCTTGCTTCGACCAGAGGAGCAGGCTACAACTCAACCATCAAAAATAGAGAATATTTGTTGGAATTTTGTCCCCAGGACAAGCTGGTGTGGTGGGAAACAAGCAGACGGACAGATTGGCTGGGTCTGCACCGCTTGCTGGGGTATTGGTGCAATATAAGTCAGATGTGGTCGGGGCTCTTTGGAATCATGTGTATAGTGCTGAAGAATGGGTAGATAATTACAGCTTGGAGAGAATGGTGCTGCAGAGAGTGACCTGAGGATCTGGCCAATACTCAAGACTCCATAGGAAGACCAGAGCAACACATAATCAGACTGCTACTGGTACCATTAGTATTGACTCTTTTCTAGCCGTTGCAGATGAGGACGGAGCACGTACGGGAATGCCCCAAGTGCAGTGATGCTGGTTCTTGACTCAGCTCATCTAAAACCTGTTTTCATTTCATTTTGTCATGCCCGGCGGCAGCCTCGGTTTCTCTTACTTGCAAACTATTCAATGTAAAATAAAATGCAAAACGGTGCGGAATATTGCTTTTATGGTACACAACATTCTCAATTGCTTTGACTGAACACAATTTGTGTGAGCATTGCTTTAAAAGGAAACAAAAGTCCTCCAACTCATTGTACAGCGAAACTATCTGGGAGAACTATTTGTGGACTTGTTCAACATGTAATGTGTGTAGGAGAATATTTGTAACAGCAAACAAACCTGTAGATTTATATTTTATTTAAACTGCGGAACCCTTTGAGACAATTCATAAATAAACACACAAGTATTATTTGACGTTCATAGAAGTAGAGGAAATAAGCAGGGGTTATAAACAGTGTTTCCCAACCTTTTTTGTGCTATGCCCCACCTAAGACTTTCTAAAATTCTTATGCCCCCCCCCCCCCAACATATACATTATTTTTAATATTCGAAAATTGAAATGTTCACTAAAGAAACTTGATTGATATGTTTTAGGAAGAAATCCCTAGGAAATTATTGAGCAAACACAGTAAGTAAATTTTCAAAACATAGTGGAGAACTGAAATTCAAGTCCAAAATAATTTTAATGAAAGATTTTTTAAAGTATTATTTTAATTATTAGTAATGATTTATTATTTAAATTTAGTAAGATCCTTGCGCTTGATGCTTGATGCAAAGAGATCTTATGTCAGGTTCTAATTTAGTTAACTTCAGTCTTAAGTCTCCCCGTTTTGTTATATCCAGCCGATTTCTTCCATTTTCAAATTGCCCCCCTTAACAATCGAATTGCCCCCCTGTGGGGCGTGGGCCCCACGTTGGGAAACACTGGGTTATAAGGTTCACTAGACAACATAAAAATTGAAAGCTATAGTTACCAATGGGGATTCGAACCTGTCACTTTCAAATGACTACGGTGTCTCACTGCAGGAACAAGTGTACTTCAACGCATGACCAACTATTCACCCCTAAAAATATGTCTTCATTAGCCAAGTCTATCAATCACATGGACCCACAACTATGGAATATGGACTATAACTTTCAGTTTTTATGTTTTCTAGTGTCCTCTAATCCCTGCTTCTTTCCTCTACTTGTATCAGTGCCAAACAATACATGTGTGTTCATTTATGAACTGTAGATTTATTTGATTGAATACAATATGTGGGAGAGCTATTTGTGGATTTTTACAACATGTAAGGTGTGGAAAACACACAGTTGTAGATTGTTTTGATGGAACCCATTGTGTGAGAACAGTTGTAGATTGTTTTGATTGAACCCATTGTGTGAGAACAGTTGTAGATTGTTTTGATTGAACCCATTGTGTGAAAACAGTTGTAGATTGTTTTGATTGAACCCATTGTGTGAGAACAGTTGTAGATTGTTTTGATTGAACCCATTGTGTGAGAACAGTTGTAGATTGTTTTGACTGAACCCATTGTGTGAGATAACTACTTAACTCATACAGTGCCAAAGGATAATATATCACCAAATTTGACCTCCTGTTTAGACAGAAGGGTGATATATTGCCACACTACAGTTGTATTATTTGTTTTATTTTGTAGTATCTCCTGCAGTTTTAATACTCAGTGAATGGAAATATACATTATAATACTTATTCATTTGACTAGTGCACCATGTTTGGTCCAAACCTACTTTTTGTTTGATTGCACAGAAGAATATATGTGGTAAAATTGCTTGCAACTGCTGTTTAAAAAACAAATAAAGTGTGAGACAATTGTAATGATTCACAAGTTGTGAGTTGTTTAAAATGAATATAATGTTTGGGAGAACTTATTAAAAAGGAACAAGCTTTAACTGATCGAACAACAGAACACACTGTGTGGGAGAATTACATGTTAACTGCATGCTGAGCAACAAATAATATGTGTGGGGAAAATGATTTACAGCAGTTGAGAAGGATTGCCTTGAATAAAACCAGTTTGGGGGACAACTACTTAAACATTCTTTAAAAGACCATCTAACTGATAACACAATGGAACTTATATGAAAGAAATACTTGTAAGTTGTAAACTGCTTGTGGTAAATTCTTTGTATGATAAAATAAGTTGTAAATTGCTTAAGGGAAATTCATTTTATGATACACAGATTTGTCAATTAGCTGTGGGAGATTCTGTTTGCAATACAAAAAGTTGTAAATTGCTTGCAAAAAATTCTTTGTATGATACAAAAGGTTGTAAAGTGCTTGTGAAAAATTCTTTGTATGATACAAAAAGTTGTCAATTCCTAATGCAACAATTCTTTTTATGATACACACATTTGTCATTCACCTGTGGGACATTTTTTTTTATGGGAAATTTGTGTTATGATACAAAAGATTGTCAACTGTATATGGGAAATTCTGTTCAATGATACAAAAGGTTGTCAACTGAATGTGGGAAATTCTTTTTATGAAACAAAAGGTTGTAAAATTCTTATGGGAAATTTGTATTATGATACAAAAGATTGTCAACTGTATATGGGAAATTCTTTTTATGATACACACAGTTATCAATTGCTTGTGGGAAATTCTTTTTATGATACAAAAGGTTGTCAACTGTATATGGGAAATTCTTTTTAATGATACAAAAGGAAGTCAACAGTCTATGGGAAATTCCTTTTTAATGATACAAAAGGTTGTCACCTGGATATAAGAAATTATTTTTATGATACACAAAGTTATCAACTGCTGTTGTGAAATTCTTGTTATGACACACAGTTTTTAAATACTTTGAATTGAACACATTGTGTGGGAGTATTACTTTAAAAAAAACAAAAACAAATAAAAGCTATTTGACTGACTACAGCAAAACAAAGTGTGTGGGAGAACTACTTGCAATCTGGCCAAGCAGCACTCAATGGAATAGTGTGGTTAGCCGCTTTAGGTTCCCAGAACTTGAGAACCCTGAAAGATGTACAGGTTGGAGAACAGTGACCTTGCCATGACTAGATATTGAATAGACTGTAAAGTTTGATTTAGTAGACTATTCATATGACCTAAATATTTAGCGCTGTCACCAGTGTTTTGTTTTCAAATTATTTCTAATCTGGGTTTTGTTTATATGGTGCCTCTAATCAGTGCCTTCTTTAGTGGTTTGTAATCTCTAAGTCTTGTTTTTATGGTGTTTATAATCGGTGCCTTGTTGTTTAACTGATTCACTGCCATGAGCCACTTTATCAGCTCATCTGATCTACCCTAAACTGCCAAGAGCCAATTAATCAGCTCAATGTTGACAGTACATTATTTGTTTCATTTCTCTCATCTTCCGCAATTTTTAGTGCTCAGTAAATGAAAATTTACGCAAGAAAAAGATCTGCCTTTCCATAATGCCGAGCAAAAAGCGTGTATTTTCTCTAATAATTTGCATATTTATTTGTTAAACTGTGGTTAGTTGTCTGATTTTAGAAATGGCAATGCCCACTGGTTCTTGGCCATGTTGACTGACATCAGATTATCGCTTTAAACAATTTTAGATTTTAGTTATTCTGATTAAAAGGACTTTGTGGAAGATTCTAAACTGAAAGCACATGGTTAATGTGGTGAAGTTTGCTTTACCTATCACAAATAAGCTGATAAGTATTTAAATAAATAAATTGTTTTTAAATTAATAATTATAACTAAATATAAAATAGTGTATATATTGGTTCTCATTCTAATAAGAACATATCTGCCTCATGTTTTCCTGACCTTTTTCCACTTTGTGTAAAATTGATGTGCTTCAAAATGCATTGTTATAATTGTATTTTGATGGTGTTAAGGAGCAGTTCATGTGATTTTGGTGAAGAAAAGTGGTGCATTTATCATTATTCAGTAAATTTAATTAGATTATCATCAAAGACAGAGAAGAAGTGCCTTGGTATGTGGACATTTCAAATATTTGTCACTCTTGTATTCACAATTTTTTTAAAGCAAAATCTAACATTGTTATTATGATATTTCTAACCTCGAGCAAATGTAGCAATACTAACATATTCCTTGTGCAATCTCCTTTAATTTTATATACAATACAATATACCTGCTACCATTTTAACCATTTTTACATCATGTCTGTGGCACATCCCTCCTCTCCATTTTCTGCCATCAATTTTTGTTTCATTCAAACCTACTTTTTGTTTGGCAGTGAATCAGTTAAAAGTGTTTGCAATCTGTGTCTTGTTTTTTGAGGTGTTTCTAATCAGTGTCTTGTTCTTTCAGGTGTTTCTATTCAGTGTCTTGTTTTATGAGGTGTTTCTATTCAGTGTCCTGTACTATCAGGTGTTTCTATTCAGTAACTTGTTCTATTAGGTGTTTCTAATCAGTGTCTTGTTCTTTCAGGTGTTTCTATTCAGTGTCTTGTTTTATGAGGTGTTTCTATTCAGTGTCTTGTTCTATGAGGTGTTTCTAATCAGTGTCTTATTTTATGAGGTGTTTATATTCAGTGTCTTGTTCTATTAGGTGTTTCTATTCAGTGTCTTGTTCTATGAGGTGTTTATATTCAGTGTCTTGTTCTATGAGGTGTTTCTAATCAGTGTCTTGTTTTATGAGGTGTTTATATTCAGTGTCTTGTTCTATTAGGTGTTTCTATTCAGTGTCTTGTTCTATGAGGTGTTTATATTCAGTGTCTTGTTCTATGAGGTGTTTAAATTCAGTGTCTTGTTCTATGAGGTGTTTATATTCAGTGTATTGTTCTATGAGGTGTTTATATTCAGTGTCTTGTTCTATGAGGTGTTTATATTCAGTGTCTTGTTTTATGAGGTGTTTATATTCAGTGTCTTGTTCTATGCGGTGTTTCTAATCAGTGTCTTGTTCTATGAGGTGTTTATATTCAGTGTATTGTTCTATGAGGTGTTTATGTTCAGTGTCTTGTTCTATGAGGTGTTTATATTCAGTGTATTGTTCTATGAGGTGTTTATGTTCAGTGTCTTGTTCTATGAGGTGTTTATATTCAGTGTCTTGTTCTATGAGGTGTTTATATCCAGTGTCTTGTTCTGTCAGGTGTTTCTATTCAGTGTCTTGTTCTATAGATGTTTCTATTCAGTGTCCTGTACTATCAGGTGTTTCTGTTCAGTAACTTGTTCTATGAGGTGTTTCTAATCAGTGTCTTGTTCTATGAGGTGTTTATAATCAGTGTCTTGTTCTATCAGATGTTTCTATTCAGTATTTTGTTCTATTAGGTGTTTCTAATCACTGTCTTGTTCTATGAGGTGTTTCTAATCAGTGTTTTATGCCAGAATGAAGTTCATTATATTCTCTAGATCCATATGGCAGTCCAATGTCTTGAATTTCAATTCTACATCCTTTAGCCATATCCGGCAGTCTCTGTAAAATGGCTAGTACTGCATGCACATTTATCTATTTATGAAAATTTAAAATGTATAGATGGTTGAAAAGTAATCAGTGATCAGTTCTTAGATGAAAAAGGCAAATTTCCACATTGTCTTTGGAGTGGGGTGATTGGATCAGGAATGTTGTCCTCATCCATATTTTCTTCCAGTGTGTGGTGTATTAGCTGTGTTTGATAATTTAAACTTTTCAACCGTGGCAGACTGTCATCCATATTTTCTTCCAGTGTGAGGTGAATTGGCTGTGTTTGATAATTTAAACTTTTCAACCGTGGCAGACTGTCATCCATATTTTCTTCCAGTGTGAGGTGAATTGGCTGTGTTTGATAATTTAAATTTTTCAACCGTGGCAGACTGTCATCCATATTTTCTTCCAGTGTGAGGTGAATTGGCTGTGTTTGATAATTTAACTTTTCAACCGTGGCAGACTGTCATCCATATTTTCTTCCAGTGTGAGGTGAATTGGCTGTGTTTGATAATTTAAATTTTTCAACCGTGGCAGACTGTCATCCATATTTTCTTCCAGTGTGAGGTGAAATGGCTGTGTTTGATAATTTAAACTTTTCAACCATGGCAGACTGTCATCCATATTTTCTTCCAGTGTGAGGTGAAATGGCTGTGTTTGATAATTTAAACTTTTCAACCGTTGCAGACTGTCATCCATATTTTCTTCCAGGGTGAGGTGAATTGGCTGTGTTTGATAATTTAAATTTTTCAACCGTGGCAGACTGTCATCCATATTTTCTTCCAGTGTGAGGTGAATTGGCTGTGTTTGATAATTTAAATTTTTCAACCGTGGCAGACTGTCATCCATATTTTCTTCCAGTGTGAGGTGAATTGGCTGTGTGTGATAATTTAAATTTTTCAACCGTGGCAGACTGTCATCCATATTTTCTTCCAGTGTGAGGTGAAATGGCTGTGTTTGATAATTTAAATTTTTCAACCGTGGCAGACTGTCATCCATATTTTCTTCCAGTGTGAGGTGAAATGGCTGTGTTTGATAATTTAAACTTTTCAACCGTGGCAGACTGTCATCCATATTTTCTTCCAGGGTGAGGTGAATTGGCTGTGTTTGATCATTTAAATTTTTCAACCGTGGCAGACTGTCATCCATATTTTCTTCCAGTGTGAGGTGAAATGGCTGTGTTTGATAATTTAAACTTTTCAACCGTGGCAGACTGTCATCCATATTTTCTTCCAGTGTGAGGTGAAATGGCTGTGTTTGATAATTTAAACTTTTCAACCGTGGCAGACTGTCATCCATATTTTCTTCCAGTGTGAGGTGAATTGGCTGTGTTTGATAATTTAAATTTTTCAACCGTAGCAGACTGTCATCCATATTTTCTTCCAGTGTGAGGTGAATTGGCTGTGTTTGATAATTTAAATTTTTCAACCGTGGCAGACTGTCATCCATATTTTCTTCCAGTGTGAGGTGAATTGGCTGTGTTTGATAATTTAAATTTTTCAACCGTGGCAGACTGTCATCCATATTTTCTTCCAGTGTGAGGTGAAATGGCTGTGTTTGATAATTTAAATTTTTCAACCGTGGCAGACTGTCATCCATATTTTCTTCTAGTGTGAGGTGAAATGGCTGTGTTTGATAATTTATACATTTCAACAGTGGCAGACTGGCCAGGTTGTCAGTTTGCAAGATGACAAGTGGGCACTTGATGAAGTGGGACCCTGATGAAGTGGGACCCTGATGAAGTGGGTCCCTTATGAAGCTGGACTCTCATGAAGTGGGACCCTTAAAGATCAGACATGTTAAAATTAATGTCCTTTTAGTAGCTTTGTCTCCTGGCAACCAATATTGTTAGGCCCTAACTGTCACTTCTCAGTGTGACAATGGGTGAGAGAAATGGCTGCTAAATGCATGATGATTGGTGTTGAGTAAAATAAGTTCCAAAGACAACAGAAAGTGAAATAGATAGTATAAGTAAAAAAAAAAATGCAGACATATCTGTGAAGAATAACGAAACAAATAACAAATTACTTGTGTGGGGGTTAAAAACATAATACTATTTGCTGATTAGGCAAGATAAACACAATATGTGGGTGAGTAACATACATACAGTCATGCATACATTTCTTGATTATACATGTGTTGGAGAATTATTTATACAGATGAAATGCTGGAGGATACAAAACAAATTAAAATACCAACCGAATTTAGAGTGAAAAAAATGTGTGCTAGAATTGCTTAAAACTTAGTTGCATATCCTTTATAGGACGTTGCCAGCATTTTTTGGCTATTTGTGATTTCTTGGCAAGTTTAGATTCTGTAGTTTGCCATTGCTTTCTGAACGGCTGGCACTCATACCATTATAATTAAAATCAGTGCGGGACGCAGAGGTGTTTTCAAGGTACCAGGGCTGGGTTCAATACTGGCCAAGACCTATTGACGCGTCCTCGCTGAGCATCCTGGGCAACAGGTCCCTTCGGGGTCCTGGCTGAAGTCAGTAGGATCGTTGATTCCTTCAAAGTCGGAGAGCGTCTGCCTGCATGGCGAGGAACCACGAGTCTGCACACCAATAGAGTCTCTCCGGAGACTTTGGAGGAATCAACGATCCTACTGACTTCAGCCAGGACCCCGAAGGGACCTGTTGCCCAGGACGCTCGGCGAGGACGTGTCAATAGGTCTTGGCCAGTATTAAACCCAGCCCTGGTACCTTGAAAACACCTCTGCCCCCCTATGAGGATTTGAACACATGACCACCCGGATAGCATGCAAGCATTCTAGCCATTGAACTACCATGGCTTCCTGCAGGAGATTTACTGACATAAATTAAACAATTTTCTGTCCCAGTCTTTCATTGACTATCATTTACTATACATTTATTAATCTTAAACAGGAATACAATTTATACCCCACATATGTAGGTACACACTTTCATTTGTCAAAACTGAAGTCTTAATGGTTAACTCTTTTGGTCTCAGGAGATGCTATAAAAAAAATCAGGCTTGCAATACTTTCAAAGAGGCTAAATACACAGCAGTAGTGGCCCTTGGGGAAGCCATATTGCTTTGGTATGCTCACACCAAATACGAAAAGTAAGAGAACACGTGATTTGATAGCTGGGATTCAAAGGGAAGGACCAATCACACACTCCATTTTGCCTGAGGTTGAAAGAGATACGATGCAGTGTGAAGTGGTGCACACAATAAGAGTTGAGCATGTGAGACTAAAAGGCACAACATGATGAAAGGCATTGTAAAACAATAAACGCTTTATACCAAGTTTTCAGTAAAAACATACCAGAGCATAGATAAATATGTATTTGATAAGTAAATGCAAGTGAATAATTTTGAACCTATTTGGCGTTATAAACATTTTAGGATCTATGAATTATAATCACCATCATCATCATCACCCTGTGACTTGTAAATTATTTATTACAATTTGAATCTATCTACGACATGTATTCATGATAGTTGACCGTTGATCTCGCATACTTCCTTGACTTCAACCATACAGGAAAAGCCACAATCTGGTGTAATGTACAATATTGTCACTTCAACCATAGCAGTAGAGCTACAATCTGGTGTATTGTACAATATTGTCACTTCAACCATAGCAACCATAGCAGAAGAGCTACAATCTGGTGTATTGTACAATATTGTTACTTCAACCATAGCAGAAGAGCTACAATCTGGTGTATTGTACAATATTGTCACTTCAACCATAGCAGAAGAGCTACAATCTGGTGTATTGTACAATATTGTCACTTCAACCATAGCAGAAGAGCTACAATCTGGTGTATTGTACAATATTGTCACTTCAACCATAGCAGAAGAGCTACAATCTGGTGTATTGTATAATATTGTTACTTCAACCATAGCAGAAGAGCTACAATCTGGTGTCTTGTACAATATTGTCACTTCACCCATAGCAGAAGAACCTTAATCTGGTGTATTGTACAATATTGTCACTTCAACCATAGCAGAAGAACCTTAATCTGGTGTATTGTACAATATTGTCACTTCAACAATAGCAGAAGAGCTACAATCTGGTGTCTTGTACAATATTGTCACTTCAACCATAGCAGAAGAGCTACAATCTGGTGTATTGTACAATATTGTTACTTCAACCATAGCAGAAGAGCTACAATCTGGTGTATTGTACAATATTGTTACTTCAACCATAGCAGAAGAGCTACAATCTGGTGTATTGTACAATATTGTTACTTCAACCATAGCAGAAAAGCTACAATCTGGTGTATTGTACAATATTGTCACTTCAACCATAGCAGAAGAGCTACAATCTGGTGTATTGTACAATATTGTTACTTCAACCATAGCAGAAGAGCTACAATCTGGTGTATTGTACAATATTGTCACTTCAACCATAGCAGAAGAGCTACAATCTGGTGTATTGTACAATATTGTCACTTCTTCAACCATAGCAGAAGAGCTACAATCTGGTGTATTGTACAATATTGTCACTTCAACCGTAGCAGAAGAGCTACAATCTGGTGTATTGTACAATATTGTCACTTCAACCATAGCAACCATAGCAGAAGAGCTACAATCTGGTGTCTTGTACAATATTGTCACTTCAACCATAGCAGAAGAGCTACAATCTGGTGTATTGTACAATATTGTCACTTCAACCATAGCAGAAGAGCTACAATCTGGTGTATTGTACAATATTGTCACTTCAACCATAGCAGAAGAGCTACAACCTGGTGTATTGTACAATATTGTTACTTCAACCATAGCAGAAGAGCTACAATCTGGTGTATTGTACAATATTGTCACTTCAACCATAGCAGAAGAGCTACAATCTGGTGTATTGTACAATATTGTCACTTCAACCATAGCAGAAGAGCTACAATCTGGTGTATTGTACAATATTGTCACTTCAACCATAGCAGAAGAGCTACAATCTGGTGTATTGTACAATATTGTCACTTCAACCATAGCAGAAGAGCTACAATCTGGTGTATTGTACAATATTGTCACTTCAACCATAGCAGAAGAGCTACAATCTGGTGTATTGTACAATATTGTTACTTCAACCATAGCAGAAGAGCTACAATCTGGTGTATTGTACAATATTGTTACTTCAACCATAGCAGAAGAGCTACAATCTGGTGTATTGTACAATATTGTTACTTCAACCATAGCAGAAGAGCTACAATCTGGTGTCTTGTACAATATTGTCACTTCAACCATAGCAGAAGAACCTTAATCTGGTGTATTGTACAATATTGTCACTTCAACCATAGCAGAAGAGCCTACAATCTGGTGTATTGTACAATATTGTCACTTCAACCATAGCAGAAGAGCTACAATCTGGTGTATTGTACAATATTGTCACTTAACCATAGCAGAAGAGCTACAATCTGGTGTATTGTACAATATTGTCACTCTTCAACCATAGCAGAAGAGCTACAATCTGGTGTATTGTACAATATTGTCACTTCAACCGTAGCAGAAGAGCTACAATCTGGTGTATTGTACAATATTGTACTTCAACATAGCAGAAGAGCTCAATGGGTAGCATATGTACTCAACATAGCAGAAGAGCTACAATCTGGTGTATTGTACAATATTGTCACTTCAACCATAGCAGAAGAGCTACAATCTGGTGTATTGTACAATATTGTCACTTCAACCATAGCAGAAGAGCTACAATCTGGTGTATTGTACAATATTGTCACTTCAACCATAGCAGAAGAGCTACAACCTGGTGTATTGTACAATATTGTTACTTCAACCATAGCAGAAGAGCTACAATCTGGTGTCTTGTACAATATTGTCACTTCAACCATAGCAGAAGAACCTTAATCTGGTGTATTGTACAATATTGTCACTTCAACCATAGCAGAAGAGCTACAATCTGGTGTATTGTACAATATTGTCACTTCAACCATAGCAGAAGAGCTACAATCTGGTGTATTGTACAATATTGTCACTTCAACCATAGCAGAAGAGCTACAATCTGGTGTATTGTACAATATTGTCACTTCAACCATAGCAGAAGAGCTACAATCTGGTGTATTGTACAATATTGTCACTTCAACCGTAGCAGAAGAACCTTAATCTGGTGTATTGTACAATATTGTTACTTCAACCATAGCAGAAGAGCTACAATCTGGTGTATTGTACAATATTGTTACTTCAACCATAGCAGAAGAGCTACAATCTGGTGTCTTGAACAATATTGTTACCGCAACGATAGCAGAAGAGCTACAATCTGGTGTATTGTACAATACTTGTCTACTTCAACCACTAGCAGGAAGAGCTACAATCTGGTGTATTGACAATATTGTTCACCTCAACCGATAGCAGAAGAACCTTAATCTGGTGTATTGTACAATATGTTACTTCGAACCATCTAGGAAGAAGCCTACAATCTGGTGTCTTAGTACAATATTGTTACTTCACCAGTAGGAAGAGCTACAATGTGCATGGTGTATTGTACAATATTGTTACTTCAACCATAATGGAAGAGCCACAATCTGGTGTTTTGTATAATATTGTTACTTCAACCATAGCGGAAGAGCCACAATCTTATGTATTGTACAATACCATCACTTCAATCACAACACAAAAAACGCCATTTTACAACCTTGGAATATCAGGACAGTGAGAGACAAATGATTGCATTTCTGGTGACACATACAAAACATCACCACTAGCAAGTGAATAACTCAGCTGCTTCAGCGAGAAATGTGATGTTTTGTAACTTGATAACAAAATACAAAAAGCAGAAGCAGACACACAACATATCATCATCATCACGTGTCTATGTTAATAAGAGTAGGCAGACATGGTTTGCCATCCCACACAATCACCAGGGTCATGGATCAGCTCTGTGTTCTTGTCCATGTGGCCTTCCCCTAGCTCTTTTACTATCCGATTTGTCAGTTGTCACAAAGTTTCCTTGTTTATGTCTCCCTCATAACATGCTGCAAAGTATCTTGACTGTCTATATCTAATTTCTCTAATCAGTTTATGCTTTTCATGTATTAATTGAAGGACTTTCTCATTCCTTGTTCTGTTTAAATTAGGAAAACTGTTGTTTCAGTATTAAAAAAAAAGAAAAACAAATAATGATACAACATGCAAAACTGAGCAAAAAATTTCAACAAACACCAGGAGAAAACTATGATATTTTAACAACAAAAGATGCCATGATGAAACAGCTGTTATTTTACAAATAGAAAAATTATGCTACACGGAACATTTGTGCTACCACAAAAATGTGGTGGAACAATACAATAATGCTTACTGAAAAAATCCAGTAAAAATAATCTCTTTTACTACATCCACAAAGGCCACAATACAAACAAATCAGCAAGATTGTAGAGACAGGGATTAGTGGTCTAGAACTGAATTAATAGAGTTAATTAATTTGTGTTTGACTCAAAGTTTAAAGAAATAAAAAGTTAATTTTTGGTGGTCATTTTTAAAAATGAAGTCAAGTTTTGTTTTAAAACTGATTCTGAGTTCAATTTCAATTACAGCAACATACATTTTTAAAAAAACCAAGTGTTCTTGTGCAGATATTATTGTTACAACAATAGTGAATAAGAAGAAAGAGAAGAAGTAAAGAAGAAATGAGAGGAGGAGGAGCAGCAGCAAAAGAAAAATAAGAAGAAGTAGATAGCTTGGTTAAAGCACTTGATAACAATATCTGCAGACACTGCTGCTCAATCATTGTAAGGCAAAGGATTGTATCTACCAAAGACTGTACTGTAAAAAAATCTGGCCTGCACTCAGCATGGTGACAGTCATGGTCAAGGTCTTTATACTTCAGCTTTCAAGCTAACACTTCCAATCAACATTAATGTAAATAAAGGCCAATTTAACAGTTATTTTTCATCCACAATAATAACAACTGAATGATCAACTCCACAATTGTAATTAAAAGAAAACTAAATGTCTAAAACCAGAAAGGCACGCATGTTGAGCATGGAAAAGTTAATTTTCTTAATTTGGCCATCATTGACATTGGCCAGGATTTTGTCCAACTGATGCCCGCAAAGTTATTGGGCCTGTCACAGTTATCTCAAGCTTAGTGAGATAATGTTAGAAAGTTACTATATTTGTGTTTCATACTAAAAATAAGTTTAGGGTCAGCCACCGGTGATTTTGGAGCAGACTGCTTTGTTTTGATTTTCACAACAGTATGAGCAATGACTTTTCAGAAAGCAATGGTAAACTACTGAACATAAAATTGCCGAGAGAATAACAAATAGCCAATAAATGCTGGAGTTGATTGCAACATCCTGTAAAGGACATGCAACTAACTTAATTAAAATAGCAAGGATGTGAAATGCACATTTTCTTTGCATGCTTATTCTAAAAGACTTGTAAAATGTAATTGTCCTTATTAAATGCACATTATATTCATATAAACATTTGTATGAAGGATCCATATTATGTTATTTCTTGTGCGAAAGTTACTTTGTAATCTAAATATTTTAAAAGAAAGTCAGATAAAAATTAGTTTTTCACACATATCAGATGAAGAAAGGGAACATACTTTGCCCACATTATGAGAAGAGAAAAACTAGAAAATATAGGACCAAATGGTCAGATTATTGGGAAAATAAACAGAGGAAGGCAACGAGATTATAGACAGTCATGCATCTCAGGGTGAAACTATATTAGTATATGATACATTCTGCTATAGTTTGGGAGCCCTTTAGAATAATCTGTTTCCCTTGTTTTCTATCTCCAATAATGACATGTAACAAGAATTTCTAATTCAATTTTCTTTATATTTTGTTTATTAAACATGCAGTATTTCAGTCTCTTGTATCATGTGTTTTGTGTACAGGTGGTTACTTGTTCTCTTCAGTGGAGTTGGCAATATACATCATATTTCTGGTAGCCACTTGAAAATCTCTGATTTCCACATGTTCCTATCGTTGCTTCATATAAATCTCTTAACCTCTCTCTCTCTCTCATCATGTTCCTCTTGTACCTTGCGGTGTCGAGGTGAAGTATAAACTTCGTGAGAGTGCCCGCAATTAACCTCATCATAGATTATGTCTGTATCAGGATGGGGTAGCCTTCCTTTGCAAGTTTTTCAGCCTCTTTATTTCTGGGTATGTTACAAAGTGAAAGGATTAATTAATTGTATTACAACTCATTTCTGCCGCATGACACAACCCATGGTGTGTTGCCACTGGGACTCTTAGTTTTACTTTTCATTGGTGAGATAACTGACCCCGCATCTGTGAAGATATCTGTGTGTGTCTCTTTATTTTCCTTTGCAATGTGTTTCTATTCTTCCTTATCTTCAATAATACCATGTAACAAGAACTTCTGACTCTGTTACCATTGTAATGTAACAATTGTCTGCAGCTAAAAGAGTTACAGCCAGTTCTACAAAAATTTACTAATGCTGTCAAAAGACCTCTTGGTGTTTCAGGCAATGGGTTGCAGAATGAACAACAAGTTTCTACCCAGACACGTTCCACTATCAATTCCAATGACTGCCATAACATCATTCCCATGTGAAATCATCCATGTCGAAAATAGGAATAATAAAAGCAACCATAGATGTTCATCAAAAATGTCAACAGCACACTTAGAACCCATTAGTTGGGGAATCAAACAGTTTCTCAATCTCTTGCCCCTTCTTCAGCCTCATGGTCAAGGTGTCTGCAATGTCCTGTGTCCATCTTCATGTTGGTCAATCTATGCTTCTTTTTCCAGGAACTATGATTCACAAGCAAAAATCAGTCCAGTGCACCAGTAGTCGCATGAAATACGGACTGCGCTTGAGTTCAAAGTGAGCAAACTTTAAAAAAAAAGGACTATTCTTTGGCTGGATACAACACCTCTAGATGTCGTCACAGTTTAGGTATATGAAACTTATAGTTAAAATAGGACTATTCTTTGGCTGGATACAACACCTCTAGATGTCCTCACAGTTTAGGTCAATGAAACTTATAGTTAAAATAGGACTATTCTTTGGCTGGATACAACACCTCTAGATGTCATCACAGTTTAGGTCAATGAAACTTATAGTTAAAATAGGACTATTCTTTGGCTGGATACAACACCTCTAGATGTCCTCACAGTTTAGGTCAATGAAACTTATAGTTAAAATAGGACTATTCTTTGGCTGGATACAACACCTCTAGATGTCCTCACAGTTTAGGTCAATGAAACTTATAGTTAAAATAGGACTATTCTTTGGCTGGATACAACACCTCTAGATGTCATCACAGTTTAGGTCAATGAAACTTATAGTTAAAATAGGACTATTCTTTGGCTGGATACAACACCTCTAGGTGTCATCACAGTTTAGGTCAATGAAACTTATAGTTAAAATAGGACTATTCTTTGGCTGGATACAACACCTCTAGATGTCGTCACAGTTTAGGTCAATGAAACTTATAGTTAACACTGTCGATGCCTGCTATATTCATCTTGGCAGGTTTTGTTCTAAACCTGCGTCTGGCCTAGCAAGCCGGCATGGGATTTTCATACTGCTCGTAGAAAAACTAAGAAGTATAAACTGTATAATTAGAAGTAATTTTCAGAACACTTATGGTGATTTGTAAGTTGGTATCTCTGTATAATTAGAAGTACTTCTAGAACATATATTGCGCTTTGTAAGTTGATATCTCTGTATAATTAGAAGTACTTCTAGAACATATATTGCGCTTTGTAAGTTGATATCTCTGTATAATTAGAAGTACTTTTCAGAACACTTATGGTGATTTGTAAAATACTGCAACAGTGCTGCGTTATATGATGAACTCCTGTACTCTGGCAACAGTACCCTATTTGCACTACTATATGTACTCAGCTTGCAGTACTTTAGTAGAACTAGATGTGGTTTAGCAACCAAGAGTACTTTAGCAGCACTGGCTACACTATACCAACATTCTTCTAATATTACATGATGTCCTCAAGCAACAGTACTCTAGTAGTAATTGATGCACTGCTACATCACTGTGCTATACTATATTACTACTAAATGTACTATAACAACGCTGCTCTAGTAGTACTATATTACTACTAAATTTATTGTAGAAACATTACTCCTGTAGTACATCATGTACTCTAGCACCATTACTATAATAGTACTATATATATATAGTAATAGTACACTATAACTCTTCTCTAACAACAGTATTCTAGTTGTACTACTAGACAACTCCAGACAGCACTCTAGTACAGTACCACTAGATAACTATAGCAAAACATAATGTAGCAATAGTAGATGTACTTTAGCAAAAGTAGTTATTAGTACTAACTACAGTGCTCACTGAACACTATCTAATTCACACAGCCTATCTTACAGCACTGAGTATACAAAGTTCTCAAACATATATATACATATATATGAACAATAGACAAAAGGCAATGCACCTCATATCCTTGCACACAACAGGTAGATTTAACTGCTGTACAGCACAGATCAACAGGAAATTCATGAATATGATACACAATCCAGAGCTTCATATATTAGATTCAACATATATAGTTCAACAACCTTGTCCTTATAACAAGCAATTGTCCAGGTTTTCATGCTTACTACTGTCAGTAAACATTCTTCTTTCATTCGAAGACACCGGTCATTCTGTGAAAAAGTTACCAAATGGAGGAAATTGTCATGAAGATATCCTTCTGGCCTGCACAGTCAGATTTTAAATCCATGATTTGAATTTTTACAACAACCGGAAGCAGTACACTGTAATCAATAACGCTGATCAACAAAACATTGTTTTCCACAACTCTTAAATGAACATTCCATCACAGACTTGGGCGAATCTAGCAATTATGTCAAAATGACAAAGGCTTTTGTAGCTGCATCAAGTGGACTTATGACCTGCTTGTCATTCATCATCTTTATCCTTTTGTGGTTTGATATCGCAGGCTTCAAACAGTTCTTCCGGAGTGTACCCCAAGAGATTCTGAAGGTCACAGACAAAGCGATACACATACCTTTTGCCTGCTGTTTTGTGAATGATGTTCTTATCGTAATAATATCTGGAAACAGAAAAATGGTATATTATTTTTATTAGAAGACACAATAAAACTTAATCTCATCCTGAAATTTAAATTTACCATTTGTTACATTTATATGAGGGGGCTTCAAATGAAAACTTCAAAAGCGTGATAGAAATTACAATAACCATGCCATTGTCTTGTAACCTGTCAATATTGTTGTTAACGATGTCATGTGCCTAAAACTCTTGAGTGTTGTGATGTCAAGAGTGTTAGGCACATGACATCACAGTGCAGACGAACACAGTGACTTCCGGTCCCGAACATGGAGGATAGGCATTGAAACGGTTAAGGCCTCTGGAGTGTTTATGCTCGTGGCTACAGTTTGCATTCGCATTTTCCTCATGTTGGACAGGAAGTGTATGGTTCCGTCACCCTGCTACTGAGTTAAATGTGTGGTGCGACACTGTGAGCTGTGAATTTTGTGTGAAATGCTTTTACATCTGCCCGAGTTTGGAGCATGGACTGCATGTTCGGAGCAATGGCGGCTGGCTGTGTCACAGAATTGACTGGCATTTGCCTTATGCAGAAATGTGTGGCTGCTGGTCTTCTAGTGACTGCCGCTTCCTTCAATGACGAACTGTTTTTTTCGTGGAGGACTTTTGTGTTGGCACTCTGGTGATGGCATTATACACAGTGTACCAATGCGGGCTGTTGGTTGTCGAGGCTCCTGTCTTTTCCACTTTTCACATGGGGCAGTGAGGAGCATTTTATGTGATATTCACTGGCACTGGAACGGAGCATAATAGGGACGACCTGTTTCTGTGAAGTTGGAACCATGACTAACAACTAACAGTGACGTCATAATGACATGTTTAAAGATGGCTGCCCCACTTTTGACATGCACCAAAGAGGAGCAGCATTCTTTTATCCGTTTGTTTTTAAAATCAGTGAAGGGGTGAAGCCTATAGAAATTCATCAGCGACTGAAGATCTAGTATGGTGATGCATGCGTTTCAAGTCCAGCAAGTTTATTAATGAAGCAGGAAGTTTCAAAACTTTGTGACTGCTGTGACAGACATTATGGTCCGATGATGAGGTACAGCACATGCGACCAAGAGAATCTTTTTCTTCAGGAATCCAAACACTTAATCGGCAGTGGAGGACTTGCATTCAACGTTGTGGTGACAACATCGAAAAATGATACATGTGTTCTTTACTTTTTCAGAATATATTCACCGAAATAAAAAATTTTTAAAGCATTTTAAGCCCCCTTATACTATCGACAGTTGCCTCTGGGCTTTGGGCTGGAGCAGGCTAAAAATGACATACCAAACACCTGTGGAGGAAACATTGCTAACCTAAGCCTAATCCCATTCAGTACATATGTGCTGTGACCAATCTTGTCCTGGCTGCATCCTAATATGCCTCGCTGCAGATGTGAAGTTACAGTGATAATCTTGCACACCCAACTAATTTCTGGGCTTGGAGAAAGGGCAGGAGAACTCTGCAACCCAGCCACCTTTGATTTTGTAATTTTGTACCGGGTCTGAAGAACAGTTTCTACACTAACTTCACTCTGACAGATGCAAGATCTTTTCAAGACTTATATATCTGAAATGCCATGGCATTGGACTTACAGAGTTTTAATGCAGTCTTTCAGAGGAATCTCAACCAACCAAGCAACCAGCTAACAAACCAAGCATCCAGCTCACCAACCAGGCATCTAACTAACCAACCAAACATCTAACTAACCAACCAAGCATATAACTAACTAACCAAGCAGCCAGTTAACCAACCAAGCAACCAGCTAACAAAGCAAGCAATCAGCTAACCAGCCAATCAGCCAGCTAACCAATCAATCAGCCAGCTAACCAACCAATCAGCCAGCTAACTAACCAAGCAGCCATTTCATGGAAGCCAAAAGAATAAATCGACATGTTATTCTATGAATCTAAGATGCAGAAGGAGGGGATTTGAGAAATTATTTACTGAATGGTTTGATGTGCAGAGAGGATTATCTAACTAACTAACTAACTAACTAACTAACTAACTAACTAACTAACTAACTAACTAACTAACTAACTAACTAGCCAAGCAACTAACTAGCTAGCCAGCTAACTAACTAACCAACCAACCAACCACCCAACTGACTAACTATCCAAGCAACTAATTAACTAACTACATTACAAACCTTAGCCCACGGCTAAGTTTTTCATAATTCATCTTTGGCTTGTTTTTCCGGACGCCCCATCTTCTAGCTACTTCATCGGGATCGGAAAGCTTGAATTCCCAGCCGTCTCCAGTCCAGCTTATGAAGTGTTGGCATGTCTTGTCTGTCAGCTGCTCCAATAAAAACTGCCAGAGCTGAATAGGGCCACTACCTGTCAAGCATAGAAAATTGCAAAATGGGTTGATAAAAATATATATATGGCTTTCTTCAACAAATCATTCAAGTTAGTTTTATTTTTAACTGATCGAAGTTAAACTCAAGACAAATGAAAGAAAGGGGCAGCAGGTTTAAAACATTTGGCAGCGAGAAAGTAAGAATAGAAGTAATTATAGAGAAAGTAAGGATATATCATCATTATCATCATCGTCATAGTTAAAAGCTGGTGAAATAAAAACAAATGAGACAACAGGATGATAACAAATGACACGCAAAGAGAAGAATAAATATAGAGATTCTAGAAAAACTGGGAATGAAAAGTGAGTTGATAAAAGAAATATTTTAGCCACGTTAAAAAACATAACACATAAAAACCACACTGTGGGTAAGATCGAAGGCAAGCGAGCAAAAGGTAGACAACGATACAAATGGGAAGATAACATCAAGAGATGGACGAACAGCAGTGTAACAGAATGTACAATCAAGGCGAGAGACAGAAAGTGTTGGAGATCCATTGTAGCCATCTTTCAATTTGGAGACGGCACCTGATGAATTGATTGAAAGAAGAAGCAAATATATTATCATCATAAATGTGATAAATAAAATACCTTAATGACTGGCGCTGGCAATCATTTCCAGTCAATTGTCAAACCCTTCTAAAAGATCTCATACGACTTGCTTGAGAGGTTGCCATTTTACAATGCCAACCATTCTTCGCGGGTGCTAGGTGTGTACTGGCGAATTTCTTGAATCCTCAGAACCTCGACATCTCACTTGATCACAAGAGTCGTGGATCAGCTCTGTACTCTTGTCTCGACCATACAATATGGCCAAGCCATCCAGGTATTTACTTCTCTGCCTTCCCCTTGTTCTCTTTCCCTTGATCTTGTCACCAAGTTCTTCAATTTATTTCTTCTCATAACGTGCCCAAAAAACTGTGACTGTTTATTTCTAATTTATCTAATCAGTTTACGGTTTTCATTTGTTTCTTGTAGGACTTGGTCATTTGTTTTTGTGTCTGTCCATTGTATTATTTGCATTTTCCTCAGAAACCACATTTCCACAGTCATCAGATGTTTTTTCAGCTTCTCTGCTCATTGTCCACGTTTCACACCCATACAAATGTACAGATTCTATGTAGCACCTCAACACTCTTTTTCTCGTTGCAAATGACATCTTTTTATTGATGAGTATGTTTATTATCTTACAAAAGGCTGTCATCGCCAATATGATTCTTGTTCTAGTCTCTTCAAGGCACCAAAAGAAAAGAATGATCAAATCAGTCAGAAGGCACCAAACCCTACTCAAGACGACTACCACGTTATGGACAGACCAGAACAGGTCATTCTTCTGCGCCTCAGAACAGGACACAATAGATTACGCAACCACATGTGTACAAAATTCAAGATTGGTGACTCAGCCATGTGCACATGTGGTTTGGCGTCGCAGACAGCAGAGCACATACTCCAGGATTGCCCAAACTACAACATATTCATAATTCTGGCGAACCTTCTGGCCTAGAGAGACAACAGTGGAAGATAAACTCTATGGACCGCTGAGTGAACTAAAAAAGACTGTTAGATTCATACAAGAGAAAACATTACAGTTATAAACATATTTCAGGCGAACGAAAGAAGAAGGAGAAGACATCTCTCATCAGTTAACATTTTACGACATATGTAATGTTAGCAGACTAAACAGTTACCATCTGGTTAAAGAAGACTAAACTTCATGGCATAGATCAGATGTGATTATAGATGGCTAAACTTCATGTGATTATTGTCCCATGATCAAACATCTCCGCTACAGCAGCAAAGATATTTACGGGCAGAAAGTCTTGAGTAGATGTAAAATAGAAGACGATGGAACAAGTTATATTTCGAAGCAAAGTGTCGCAAAGTTCCCCTGACAAGCTAACAGTCAGATGACTGATGATTATAGATGACTAAAATTCATGGAAAAGTTAATATGAAGTTGTAGATGTATTATAGATGTCTAAACTTCATGGAATAGTTAACATGCGATTATAGATGACTAAACTTTATGGAATATTTAACATGTGGTTAAAATTAATAAACTTCATGGAATAGTTAACATATGAGTATAGATGACTAAACTTTACGGAATAGTTAACATATGAGTATAGATGACAAAACTTCATGGAAAAGTAACATGTGATTTGGCATCTAATCTTGGAGAAATGGGGATTAACATGTTATGAAAGGTAAACTTGGCGGATTGAATAGTTAATATTTCACTAGACGACTAAACTTCATTGGACTGTTAACAGTTCACAAGATGGCTAAACTTCATTGGACTGTTAACATTTACTAGATCACTAAACTTCATTGGACTGTTAACATTTCACTAGACGACTAAACTTCATGGGACTGTTAACAATTCACCAGATGACTAAAATTCATGTGACATTTAACATTTGACTAGATAACTAAACTTCATGGAACAGTTAACATTTGACTAGACATTTAAACCTAATGAAACAGTTAACATGTGACTAGACATCTAAATCTAAAGAAACAGTTAATATTTGACTAGACATCTAACTTTAACAGAATAGTTAACATGTGAATAGACATATAAACTTAATGAAAAAGTTAACATGTGACTATAAAAAAAAATAAGGGCTCGCGGTTCCCCGGGGGGCTAGAGGCGTCCCATGAGGTCCCACGTCCCCTGTGTGTCATTCTGATGGCCGCCTCTGTTGGTGGGCCTGGCCAGATCAAGTGCGGATACTACACCTTGATCTTAGCCAAAAGACCAAGAAGCGATAACATGTGACTAGACGTCTAAACGTCATGGGACAAGTAACATTTGACTTAACGTCTAAACGTCATGCGGCAGTTAATATTTAACTCGACGTGTAAACTTCATAGAAAGATTAAAATTTAACTATACGTCTTAGTTTTATGAGACAGTTAACATTTGACTAGTCTGAATTACACAAACGATGCTGTCATCTGTTTCACTGTCATCATTACTGTCTTGACAGTAAAGACCTCTGAAAAGAGTTAACAAAAAAGAGACGACGGTGATAAAATAAACTCACAAGTTTAGACAGAATCAACCAGAAGGAATGAATAGTAGTCATTGGTAGAACAGCTCAGTAGACCGAGTAAGGAATTAACATAACTAGTTAGCACGAATGCGACTGGTCAAGGTTGACCATGAGACTACTTCGTGACCGATACAACTAACAAGTTATTCGGGCCGAGAAGAGTGTTATCGTTAACATCTCCGCTACAGCAGAAAACATGATATAGGAATATTTACGGACAGAAAGTCATGTGTAGATGACTAACCAGTCTAACCTACAGTGTAAAATAGAAGAAGATGGAACAAGTTATATTTCGAAGCAAAGTGTCGGAAAGTTCCATTGACCAACTAACAGTCAGCCAAATATGTCATCAAACTCACAGCTCACAGTGTCGCGCCACGCACACATTCAGTAGCAGGGCGACGGAACGTGTCATGTTCGCACTCAGGACGATATTACTACCACAGTCCATTGGTTCGTGACGGTGTGCAAGTGGCTGTGTACGAATGCGCGATAACAACCATCCATGTTAGTGAGACGTGAGGTGGCGGTACATCAGAACTTGTTGCCTACATTGTTTATTATAAAGGGGTCTTCGTGGCGAAGTGGTCAGGCCGTTTAGCTCGGGCTCCGAAGGTTGTGGGTTCGATTCCGGGTCGCGTCCTTCGGTTCACGAGTTAAATTTTTCGGAGACTCCTGTGGGTCGTCGCTAGAGCTACGGAGTTCGTGCTTTGTGCGACGCTTTCCGCGCTGTGGAAAGAGACCTAGCCAAATAGGATAAGACCCGGTGCAATGAATTCGACCCTGTCGACTTTTAAGCGACTTTTTTATAATAAAGGATGTGGAGATTAGGACGCCGGTGTTGTGCATTCATTTTCCGCGTTGTCGTTACTAACCCTGCCTGACTACTCAACAAGAGCCTAAGGAGAGTGTTGGCAAAAATGACATGTGTTTTGTGCATTTCAGCTAAGATGATTAATTTTTGTATTGCTTTAATACACTTTGGACGCAGGTCAGCATGGCCGAATGGATAAGAACGCGTGTTCTTAAACATCCGGTGCGCTGATGCTGAGGTAAGGAGTTCAACGTCAACACCGGACAGTTGACTAAAATATTGACCTGTCTTTCTTGACTTTGGGACGTAAATTATAAGTACATCTGAAGTCGGAGTGAATTCGCTTGATGGCGAGGGACACTGTTACTAAGGAAAACTAATCCACGCGCAAAATTCAGTCCAGCACTACTTTTTGAGTCTTCGTTATTCAGCCCCCCCCCCCCCCCCCTCGCCTCCAACCCCCTCTGTTGTGTCTGCACCTTGAAGTGGTTGAGTGGTTAGCGTGTGCAAATGACCCCAAGAGCTATGTAGCGTAGCTGCTGGTAGTGTCTTCTTTATGTCTGACAGGTCAGGTAGTAGGGACCAGATGAAGCGAGAGAGGGAGAGAGAGCGGAAGGGTGGGAGAGAGAGAGGGATGGAGATCGGGGGTGAGGGAGATCGGAAGAGAAGGCATGGAGAAAGAGAGAAAGGGGTAGAGAGAGAAGGGGAGCGAGGTAGAAAGAAAAGGAAGGGTTATAGGCGAAGGGGAGAGAGGGGGAGGAGGAGTGAGAGAGGGAGAGGAAGAGATGGGGAAGGATGAAGAGAGAAAGGGGGAAGGGAGAGAGGAGGTGGTAGAGAGAGAGAGGGGGAGGAGCGAGAGAGAGAGAGAGAGAGAGAGAGAGAGAGAGAGAGAGAGAGAGAGAGAGAGAGAGAGAGAGATGTAGGTAGACTGGAGGAGGAGGGGGGATCAAAAGTTAGGAAAAGCCAACTCAAAAAATAAAAAAAAAGACGCTCGTCGAGGTCGAATGTGTTGAGCCACAGATTTGACGAAACAGTACAGCATAATTCAGTTAATGACGTCATGATGATGTCGAATTGAAGAATTCACAGCGGGGGAAAACACTGCTTTGAATTGGACCAGGCAGTTAGACTAAATAGGTTGAGTAGATAGTATATGACTAAACGTCAAAAGTATAGATAGCATTTGACTAAACGTCAAAAGTAATGTAGGAACGTTAACTTTCTGTATGCCAGGTTGGACCGTATGCCAACTACCTTGTCAGGAGTAGGTGGTCTAATCTTATCTCGTCTGTGACCTATCACCTAGAGTTCAAGGCCAGGGTCTCCCAAGCGCAGCTAAATCTAAGGTGTCAGGTGCAGTGTTGGATGCCCGTGTTGTTTTCTGTTTTGTAGCAAACTTAAACGTCCTGACATCGGTGACTTGAGCGCGTACAGTTTATCAAGTGCATTCGAGTTGTCAGCGAGGAATGTTTTATAACAAGCCCTGGCGACTCTCACGCAGCATATCTCTTCTCCCTGTATACTGAACCATCCGATTATCGTTTAGCATTGGTCATGTGATGAGAAAAGGTGGGTGGGGGAATGGGAAGAGAGGCAGAGGTAGACCAAGAGAAATGATTCTGGATGGATTGAGACGATGGCATGGAGGCATATCATCATCAGAGTTGATCCAGAACACCAAAGACCGAAATCTGTGGAGGGTTGTGAACGCCTACGCCAGCTGGCATGGCACTTGATGATGATGATGATGATGGTGACCGTATAGGGTGTACTTTTAATGACTGTGCAGTGTTTTAAAATATTGCGATCCACGTTTTGTATTTACCTATTATGTTGCATGAACTTTACAGAGGGTGAATACAAAACATGGACCGGCAATATTTTCAAACACTGCACAGTCATTAAAAATACACCCTATTCAAGTCGGGAGGCCGCAGACGAACGGTGGACCAGCACTCTTGCCTGCACCTGCCAGCCCGGAAGTCCTGGCTTCGTATTCGCATGGAGGCGGGTTTTAAAATACATCTGGGCGTAAAATGGGTACCAGAAAATTTCTTGGGAAGCAAAAGAGATCGACGTGACATATTTAATTAAACAAAAAGAAACTCTCCGATGAGATTCAAACCCTTGACCACTTAGGTGAGGGTCAACCGGTCATGTGGCTTAGGGGATATTGAGAGGCGCAGTTTTATCATTTCCCGTCATACCAAGTCGAGGGTTAACCAGATGTGGGCGATTCAGAAGCAGGCAACTTTGCGTTGTTTTTTATGGCATAAGGCAGGTCAGAAAATATTGACAAACTACTGAAGTATCATTGCCTAGTAAATGACAAACAACTATTAAATGTTGGTCTAACTGCACCGTCCTGTCAAGTACATACAACTAACTATGTAATCCACTAACAGTGGCGTCACTGGGGTTGGTGTCACCCCTCTAGACTTTCACCATGGTCTTCTTCCGAGTGTTCCTGTACCATATATAATCGCATATAGTAATGTTTGTAAAATAAGTCAAAAAGTTAATAAGGACATAAGAAATAAAACAAATTGAACAACATAACTTCAATACTTCAGGTAAAACATAAATAAAGAACTTCGACAAACTCGGACAAAGTTAAATTTTTGTTATTTTGCTATGTCTGCTTTGTCAAATTTGCAATTTTTTTTATTTTGGTGTCACCCCTTGATGGTGTCACCGGTGCGGCCCGCACCCCCCGCACCCCCCTAGTGACGCCCCTGCCCACTAACCTATTTTATAACTGTCAGGTAACTAATGGCCCCTGTCTACAGGAACATGGAAAACAACCGATTTATAAAGAGTACCATGTTTCGGAAACAGAAATAGTTTGACCAAGCCAAACTTCACAGATTCTGAGCCAAACAAAAATTAGGTTTGGGCCAAACAAAAATAGATGCCGTAACTACCATGGGCATTTTCCGCCACCCATTTTTTTTTTTTTTGGGGGGGGGGGGGGGGGGTCCAAATCTACTTTTTGCTTGGCGCGGAATCAAGTTAAAGACAAGAGGGTTAACTTCACTGCTCTGGGTTTCACCCCAATCAGATTGGTCTTTCTCTACAGAACAGCAAGCTGCCTGATGAAGACATCGCACAAAGCATGAACTCCGTAACTCCAGCGATGACCTCCCTCGCCCCCGGAAAACTTGCATTCGTGGCTTGAACGACGCAGACACATCTTCAGAACAAAAGTCAGACGGCTTGGCCGCAGTATACTTTAGTTTTCACAAAAATAAGATGAAACCCACAAGATACATACTCCTACATCACAACGTATCCGTGAGAATAGGAATCATGCTAAGTAAGAAAGGCATAGAATGTATGTGCGATAAACAGCATGCTCAAGGCGTTGTATGTAGAAGAGAGTGCCCAGAGGAAGGATAAAAGTGTTCAGTCTGAATATTCGTGGCTCGGACAGGCACCCAGGGAAGTGGACATTTGTGGTGTTCGTTTATATATTAACTGATTCCGCGCCATAAGTGACCTCCTATTTGGACAGAAGAACGATATACTACAGTCATAGTATTTTGTCATAGTTTTTTGTTTTGTTTTGGTGTATGTTTCGGAATTTTAATGCTCCGTAAACGGAAATTGTTTTTTTCTCGCATATCCTTTACAGGACATCGCTGTCAACACCAGCATTTTACCGCTGTCGTTGAATTTTTTTGTGGCAAGATTACGCTCAGTAGTTTGCCATTGCTTTCTGGGTGGCCGGCTCACTTATCCCGTAAGTTACTAATGCGGCGAGAACCGCTTCCGATTCTAGCGCTTTGCGTTACCCTACGTGGATAAACGGGATTACGGAGAAAGTCGTTTAACCCCTAGGCCAGCAAACGGAAATTACATTATAATATATATGAACGCCGGGTTCGTCTTCGGGAGACCCGGGTTCCAATCCGGTATGGCGCGGATTGATTTATGTTGGGAATGGGTAGCGTTGTGATGTTCTGTTGTGATAATTTGGTGTGTCCAGTGTGTGCCGCGTGGTTACACACCCGCTTCACACGCGTGATCCGGGACTGTTTCCGGATCCGGTCAGGGATATGCACTACTGACGAGCTCAAATGAGGGCGAAACTCGAGTATAGTGCTTCCATAGTGACGTGGATAGGCCTTAGGTTCATAACAGAATGCGATCGGCGTTGCCAGTAGTGGGTTGTGCTCAATATTTAAATAAAGAAAACCCTAACTTGAACAGTTCGAGGCGACTGCACTAGCCAGGCAGCCTTTATTCCTCAGGCTTAAGGACACCCCCCCCCCCCCCCTTTGTGCCTTACAATGCAAGGTACTACATGCAATTGATAACAGTTTTGACAGTTTCATTTGATTGTGTACCATCTTTGAGCCAAACTTACGTTTTGTTTTATTCTGCTTGTCCTGTTGACAAAGATCTGGGAGCAAAACGTTCGACTGTAACTGTACGTTGTTGTTTTTTTAATTCATCCGTCCTGCTTCTTAGTGTATCTTGTGACTTTTCGCTCTCAGAGGAAAGATCCTACTAAAATAATCTTTAAAATGTGGCCTGAAGCAGTTTCCCTGCTGTGATTCTGCGATGTGACAGAGCATTTCGGGAGCAGCCTGTCAGTGGTTTTGTTTATTCAGCGTTGTATGTGCGCGATACTGCTTTTTAGCGGAATGCAATCAATGCCGTATCAACAAGAATTGGACATAACTAACTCATTTATTGCCCTAGGATAAAGGAATTAAATGATTCAATGCCGAAGGACAGAATCCTGGATATAAGGACAACATATCACTGTTCTAGATTCATCTGAGCAGCTGGGGTTGGAATTAAATTGTAAGAAGACACAGGTTATGGTCGTCACTAGGAAGAACGAAGTACCACAATGTAATATACAAGTAAATGGGAATATTCTTCAACAAGTGAATCGGTACAATTATCTCGGAACAGTCATAACATCTGATCGGAGATGCCTTGTAGAGATTAGAACAAGAATCGCCATGGCGAAAGTAGCCTTTAGCAAGATGAAAAACATTCTGACCAGTAAAAAGATGTCAATTGAAACGAGAAAAAGAGTGTTGAGGGGGTACTGTTCTTCTGTATAGATGTGAAACTTGGACAATGTGCAGTCAAGCTGGAAAAAAAACATCTGATGGCTGCAGAAATGTGGTTTCTGAGGAAAATGCAAAGAATACCATGGACAGATAGAAAAACCAATGACCAAGTACTACAGAAGACAAATGAAAATCGTAGATTGATTAGAGAAATTAGACGTAGACAGTCAAAATTGTTTGGACATGTTATGAGAAGAAATGGACTGAAGAACTTAGTGACATCTGGCAAGATCGAAGGGAACAGACCAAGAGGAAGACGATGTAACCTGGATGGCTTGGCCACATGGCAGGACGAGACAGGAACACTGAGCTGATCCACGACTCTGGTGATCGAGTGAAATGGCGAGTCATAACCGCCCACGCTTTCCGGCATGGCACATGATTGATTGATTGAGATTCATCCTGATATTTCTTTTGTTTCGTGGTATCTTCTGTAATTTTAATGCTCAGTGAACGGAAATTACATTATAATATTTTTTCATTTGATTGTGCGCCATGTTTGGTCCGAACCTACTTTTTTGTTTAGCACTGAATCAGTTAAAAGTCAAAAGGTTAAAAAGGCATGCGCGTAGAACTGGAAAATCCTTTAAGAGATACAGTCATAATCATAGGTTGGTTGATTGTTTGGTAAATCCTCTTTAAGATTGAGTTTTAACTCTATAAGTCACATTACCGTCGAGGTCTTTTAAGCCATGAAAAGAGCTTAAATCTAACGAAGCCTCCAAACCCGGTACCAACAAAGAGTTAAAAATGCTAGGGTTGATTGCCACGTCCTTTTCAAAGGACATGTAACTAACTTTTATGTGAAGAAAAATATTAAGTAAGAACTTGCTAAATGTCATAAGATATTCGTGAGAAAATCGTGTCATGCCAAGTGAAAATAGCCTAGGACTTCCGGTGTAAAAAAATAGCGTGCTAGATTATATGACCATAAGTGGGGACATAAAAACAGCACACGGGACAAGGTTTGGTTGACAATCTCATTTAAAAATAACCAAGTATATAAACACAGCTATTAGCATTTCACACCCTTCGTCAGTGTCGTTATACCTCTTAGTATGTACGCATTAGACCAGTGGTTCTCAACCTTTTTTGGCCCGTGCCTCCTTCACCATATTTTCAGAACGTCATTCCCCCCCCCCCCCCCTTCCTATCAAAAATTTGGCCCGTGCCCCCCTTCACCATATTTTCAGAACGTCATTCCCCACTTTCATATTTCCTACGTAAAAATGGAAGGTAAATGTAATAGCATATACTAAAACAAGTCTAGACATCCACATAAAACGTGATTTGTGGGTCTACTACTTTATAAAATGAGTTTTAGAAGGATGAGACTTACATAACTGTAAAGTATGAAGGGAAAAATAATATTAAATAATCGGTTCTTGTATTAACGCGATTTTGCAATGGTCTTCATCCCCCCTCCTTGGAAACCCTAAAATTCCCCCCTGGGGGGGGGGGGGATTCCCCACCGGTTGAGAACCACTGCATTAGACCTTTCAGTTATTAGAGTATGCATTGCATCTCTTAGTCGTTAGAGTGCACATTACATCTCTTTGTCATTAGAGTACACATTACATATATTAGTCATTAGAGTACACATTATAACTCTTAGTCATTTGAGTTCACATTACATCTCTTAGTCATTAGAGTACACATTACATCTCTTAGTCATCTGAGTTCACATTACATCTCTTAGTCATTAGAGTACACATTACATCTCTTAGTCATTTGAGTTCACATTACATCTCTTAGTCATTAGAGTATATGTTACATCTCTTAGTATTAAGTTCTTTACATCTCTTTTATTACATTATCATTACATCTCTTATTATTAGAGTACATTACACTCTTATCATTACAGTACGATACATATCGTATTCTTTAAAAAAAAAGTTATTACTATCCTTACGGGACTGCAGTCCCCAAATTTGTGACTGTGATCTTTGGCAAGTTTACTTTCAGTGATTTGCCATTGTTTTCTGAGCGACCAGCAAGCATACCATTTCGTAAAAAACCAACGCAAGGCGGCCTGCTGTCAAATCACCCGCTGCTGTGTTTCGAACGAGGTATGCGGAATTACGAACTGCGTCATTAATTCGTAACAGATAGTGGTCCACCAGGAAATGTTTTTTTTTCCTTTTCTGTTGTCCGCCACTGCTCTATGCCGTTAGACGGTGCAGGTTTATTTGAGGATTGGTTTAGCTCGCTCGGACGCTTGATATTGTGAAATGTGGGTTTTTTTTTAAAGGTGTTGATGACTCCCTCAATCCATTTCGTGGTCTTCCGCTGCCTCTTAGTGTTTCCATCTCCATGTTGTATGCTGGTGCCGCTGGCGACATTGGTTAGGAAATATTGTGGGATGTAAACAGTGCCGGCGTAGTATTGATGACGTCACAGACTGAGTTCCGATTGGTCTATAAAACTACGGGTCTGGTACTAATGCGCCTTGAAGCGTGTGCAGGGGTCTTTTACTTTCTAAATACAGTGAGACTGTCACAGAGCCGTCGTAATCAGCGTCCGATTATCTATAGAGTATATTTTTAATGACTGTGGGGTTTAGGAAATATTGCCGTTCCAAGTTTTGTATTCACCCTATGTGATATGATGCAAAATAAAAGGTAAATACAAAACTTGGAATGGCAATATTTTCAAAAATCCCACAGTCATTAAAAATGCACCATGTATTTCAATAGAACAAAACAATTAAATATTTAAGAGCCATAGGATTATTAATCATCTTAAGCGACTTCCCGTATCTGTCATGGGCGTATATACAGTAGTTTTCTCTATGCAACCCCCTTTAATTTGATATATAGTACAACAGATCGGCTACCATACTAACAACTTTAAGTCAAAACTGTGACACACCCCGACTTCCAATTTTCCGCCATCCAATTTTGTTTGGTCCATAACCTACGTTTTGTTTGCCACTGAATACGTTACTTGCTTTAATGTCATGATTAATTATCTTAGGAGACTTCTCGTATCTGCCATGTTGAAATTACATTATCTGTTTCTTTTCCGTTTCGTACTGTAGTTTGAATGATTAATTTGTTTTCCGAATGATAGTTAAAATATCCACTCAGTAGTTGTCCGCAACTCTCTTTAATTTGATATACAATACAGCATGTCTGCTACCATATTAACAACTGTTAAGTCTATACTATGACACATCCCAACTTCCAATTGTCCACCTTGTATCTGCGTTTGGTCCAAATCTACTGTTTGTTTGGCAATAAATTTGTTAATGATTTCATTATCATCAGTTAGGCCCTAGCCTTTCCAAAATACATATTACTTCAAGAAACACAAAATGGCGCTGCCAGTGTGGGAAAACTAGTGTGATAAAAGCCAGGTATAACTGGTGTGTGGTGAAGAGGACACATGCTAAGTGAAAAAAGCTTGAAAGTGACGTGCGGAGAATTGTGGAGGGTGGTGGAGGCGGGGGAGTGGCGTGCTGGAGCCTGGAAAACTCACCTAGCCCACGGCCGTCAGGCCCCCTGAGAACTGAAAATTCTGAAATTTAGGAGAATATTGTATTCTGTAAGTGAAACAAATATCGTAGTACTGGTTATCCTTAAAAGTGATAAGCATGTTATTGATGACACAGACAATTTCTCACATAGCATTTGTCATTACATATATTGACTGTTAGACCAGAGAAAGAAGGACTGAAAACGATCCAAAAAATGTATAATGTTGGACAAATGGTTACATATACGATAAAGAATTAATCATTCAATAAATCAATCACAGAATCAACGAGAAAGTTTGTTAAAACGTTAATAAAATAGCCAACAGCTAATTTTCATCAAGTGTTTGGGACCTTAGGGTAATTGTAAAGCTTCCTAATAATGTTATTGCTTCAGTTCAACAATCAGATATAGAGAATCTTCGCTGGTTGCTGAGGATGGGGACGGAGCGCTTATGGGAATGTCCCGAATGCTGTGATGTCGGTTCCTAGATCAATCAATCAATCAATCAATCATATAGAGAGCATCTGTTACTTAGATGTTTCTTTCAGGACACGCTGGTGTGGTTGGAAACGAGCAGGCGGACAGATTGGCTGGGTCTGCATCCCTTGGTGGGGTACTGGTGTATGATAAGGCAGACGTGGTCGGGACCCTTTGGGATCGTGTGTAGTGCAGAAGATCACGCAGATCATCAGCGGCCTTGGAGAGAAGGGTGCTGCAGGGAGTGATCAGAAGCTCTGGCCGACACTCAGGACTTGGAGGAAAGGCCAGATGCACATAGAAACAGACTGCTACTGGTACTAATTAGTATTGGGACTCTTCGCTGGCTTTCGAAGATGAGAGTGTCTCTGTTTAGTATGTCTCAACTTTTCGCAGGAGTTACATATACCTAACTGTTTATATGTCATATGTACAGCTGCACAGATATGTCCATGTATATTTTATAAATGTTGTCATTGGTCTACCTCTCCCCAGTTTCCCCTAGTATGTTGCCCTCTAGTGCTGTCTAGAATATCGTCAACCAAGAAGAAGAACAACAGTGCAATTCTACCAGATCTGAGAAAACTCGCTGATGAACAGTATCACGTCTCTGAAACTAAAATATTCTGGCCATGTTATGCGTCATACATGGAGAGAATGATGGTGGGAGACATGTTACCATGGAGAAGAGCAAGTGCTTCGACCAACACGAAGACGGACAGAGAGAATTGCGATACTACAGGCGTGAAGAGATGTGCAAACATAGACATTTCTAATACACAGAGGAAACAAAGTAAAGTGAGAAACGAGGATTTTAAATAACAAAAAAGAAAAGAAAAGAAAGATTGGGATTACATACACTATTCAGAAATATTTTTTATTCAAACAAACAAATGCACGCGGGCGCGCGGGCGCGCGCACACACACACACACATTGCCAATGTACAGCTCATGGAAAGAACTCAACAGGTACCGGCGAATCAGTGGGCGAAGGGGGGGGGGGGCACTGGGGCTGGATAGGACACATAATGAGACAGCCTGGGAATAGCTTGACTGGACAAGTTTTTGTCTGGAACCCTCGGGGCGGGAGAAATGGCACAGGGCGGGCATGAATAGCACCGGGCGGGGAGGAATGGCACCGGGCGGGGAGAAATGGCACAGGGCGGGGAGAAATGGCACGAGGGGTGCGGGGGAGAAATGACACAGGGTTGGAGACATGGGACAGGCTGGGGAAAATGGCACAGGGCGGGAGAAATGGCACAGGGCGGGTGAAATGGCACAGGGTGGAAGAAATAACACAGGGGGACTTCGAAAAATCTGGAGATGAGAAGTGGGGACAGAAATGACAATATGAGGAAGACACTGAGAGAGCTGCATGGGACAGCTAAGGACAGGAGGGTGTAGAGTGAGTCGGGAGACAGAGGGAGAAAGGGGAACACACAAACACACGCACGCACGCACGCACGCGCGCACACACACAGACAGAAGAGAGAGAAGAGAGAGAGAGAGAGAGAGAGAGAGAGAGAGAGAGAGAGAGAGTTAGAAGGGAGAGAACAAGAGAATTAACGAATTGGAAATGTGCACAAGATACTACAAATCTGAAGAAAAAGAATAATAAGAAAAACAGCAAAGGACAGGGAAAAGGAAAAAGAATGAATGAGGACAGAAATAATGTAAGAAAGAGAAGAGAGAATATAAAGAAAATTTGTAAAACGATCAAGCCACACGGAGAGGTGAAAAACACAGACATAAAGAAAGGCGCCCATGCCATCGAAATCAACGCAAGGCGGCATGCTTACAAATCGCCTGCTGCTGAACCAGAACCTGAAGAAGAGGCCGACCATGTAAACGATGGACAGAGGAAGCAATATCATCATGATGTGGGAGGTCATGTTTTGCCATCTCACTAAATCACCAGAGTCGTGGATCAGCTCAGTGTTCTTGTCTCGACCATGCCACGTGGACAAGCCATTCAGGTATTTACTACTCGGCCCTCCCCTTGCTCTCTACCCCTCAATCTTGCCAATTGTCACCAAGTTCTCCAATTTATTTCTTCTCATAACGTGACGAAAACTTGTGACTGTCTACGTCTAATTTCTCTAATCAGTTTACGGTTTTCATTTGTTTCTTGTAGGACTCGGTCATTGGTTTGTCTGTCTGTCCATAGTATTCTTTGCATTTTCCTCAGAAACCACATTTCTGCAGCCATCATATGTTTTTCAACTTTCACTAACCACGCTTCACATCCATACAAAAGCAAAGTTTGTATGTAGCACCCCAACGATATTTTTCTCGCTGCAAATGACATCATTTTATTCGTCAATATAATAACAGAGTCCATAGGAATCTTGATACATGAAACCCATAAACGGGCACTCTCCCGTTGTTTATGCTTCACCTGACACCGCAATCTACAAGAGGATCAAGATGAGAATAGATGAGATCAGATAATTCGGTATGCCAAGGAATTGTGAAACGTGTTCACCGCCTGTAAGCTACAGCACCGGATAATATAGCGTACCATTAATCGACCCTTAACTGCGTAGACGATATTGCGGCTTTTGTCGTTAATCTAGACAGTCTTCCGGTTTTTGACGTCAATCTGTGGCGTCATGGCCGCCGATATCTTCACAACAAATCTTAATCATTTTATATCTCAAATCTGAACCCTGGCTGCTTCATTCTTTTCCTGTTACGCATAATTCCGATCGTCCAGGAAGATAAGGTTTTAGCCATTTTAAGCGGAAACGCGCGCGCACACACACACACACACACACATATATATATATATATATATATATATATATATATATATATATATATATATATATATATATATATATATATATATATGCCACACACACGCACACACGCACTATATATATATATATATATATATATATATATATATATATATATATATATATATATATATAGTGTGTGTGTGTGCGCGTGTGTGTGTGGTGTGTCATCTGCCCTGCCAACTGGCGTAGGCGTTCATGTCTCTCCATAGATCTCAATTCTTGGTGGTTTGGACAACTCTGCTGGTGATATATTCCAATGCCATTGCCTCAGTCCAGCATGAAGAAATGAGGCTGCTTTTTGATGGGGCCATTCTACACCAGGTTTACTTTATATACGTCATCCAGCTGATGTTATCACAGTACTCGCTATTAGATAGGAGAGAGAGAGAGAGAGAGAGAGAGAGAGAGAGAGAGAGAGAGAGAGAGAGAGAGAGAAAGAAAACCACCACACTCTGTAACGCCACTTCCCTATGACTATCCCCAAACGCCCATCCCATTGCCTAAGGTGCAAGACAAATACTCACGCTCCGTCGCAATGATTGGAGGTGAGCTGCAAGCAAGCCTGAAACCTACACCGCCTGAAAGCGACTGCTATCTGAAAGCGCGCTCATACATGTCAAGAGCGCGCATAGCTTTTAAGTGCGCTCATATGTTACGGACCAGCGGTAAATGTATCCCACAGCTTCTAACGGGATATGTCAAAACTGTGGCGGAAGTCGACATCACTTGGTTCATCTATGGTCTTCATTACCGTTTTCTCAAAGTATCGGTTTGTGTCCTTCCAAACTGGATCTTTCTGGTAGAAATGCGATCTCTCTCTCTCTCTCTCTCTCTCTCTCTCTCTCTCTCTCTCTCTCTCTCTCTCTCTCTCTCTCTCTCTCTCTCTCTCTCTCTCCTCTCATCTCTCTCTCTCTCTCATTCTCATCATCACATCATCATCTTGTGTTTTGTCACGTCCCTCTCGGTCCCTGGTGTTCTGGATCAATTCTATTGTCACGCCTATCACAGCTTCGGACTTGTGAATTAAAACTCAGTCTTCCAGTGGCTTTACGGACCAACAAATCAACCAACCAATCAACTAAACTAGCCTGTTTATCCGTCCATCCATCTACTTATGTACCAACCCACCGTCTTCGCAAGCACTCACTCACATATCCACTATCTTATCTACTTGCCTGTCTGCCAATCTCTGTGAGTATTGTGTGTGTGTGTGTGTGCCGTGCGTATGTGTGCGCGTGCGTATGTGTGCGCGCGCGTGCGTATGTGTGTGTGTGTGAGTTAAGAAGAAAAAAAAACGTCCTTATCCTTTGCAAGACGCTGTGATCAACCCCCACACCAGGTTGAATTTTTAGGTAACTTCACGTCCCGTAGTTTGCCATTGCTTTTTGAACGATAAGTCAACACTGCAGTCCAGTTGATCAGTGTAGGGTTTGAACCCCCATACAACACAATTAGCGTACCGAAAGTTAAAGCGCAAGCGCAATAAACTCTACGTAGTTCTTAACCATTCGGCCATGCTGACTCCGGATTTGTTTTCAAAATGCAACCTCAAAAGGGAGGTCACTAACACATACCACCAAGGACAATGCGAGAATGAAGTCAGGAAGGCAAAAGTATTTGCATATGGAGCACGCATATCTGTTGTCAAAACAGATGTAACGTGCATGCCATTTTTACAGCGACATGCGCAATGCAGATTTTCTTACAAACCTAAAATAAGACAAACATAAGCAATAAATTTCCGCAAACAACACCCCAAAATACAACTGCAAGTTCTCCTTTTTTACAATTCACCCGGTGTTAACGAGACAAATGGTTCGGCCTTGACACTTTTATGAGAAGTCTGTGCACGTATGCAGCCGACAAGGCTGTAGGAGGTCAACGAGGGCAACATATCACGACATCATTTCAAGAAGTTAAAGTGCCCATAAAAGCATTGTGCTGTTTTTAATTTTACGTTCTTATGCCCTGGCCGAAAATATAATGAGAAATGTCAGAGATGATATAACCAAGGAGCAATGTGGATGACCTAAATATAGGTGGTCATGAAATACCAGAGATTCGATATGCTGATGATACAGTATTGCTATTCACATCACAGAATAGTATAGAAAATCTAATAATACTAACCCAAAAGAATAGTGAAAATCACAACTTATATCATAACACAGAAGAAAAAAAAAAAAAATAAAGATAATGCATACACGTAAAACTAATATGAAGAAGAAATATATGATAATGATGAAAAAATTGGAGGTGGTGGAAAATTTCGAAAATCTTGGGTCATTAACTACCAACAATGGTAACACACAAAAGAAATTGAAAGACTAATATCTATTGCTCTTCGGAAACTAAAACAACTGAATAAATTGTGGTGTGGGACATATAGACCTACACAAATTAGATTTTTAGGAGCATGCATCTTTTCCATTGCAATATACGCCTGTAAGACTTGGACACTTACTAAACAAGCTGAACAGAGCATAAATGACTTTGAATATAAATGTTATAGACGGGTTCTAAGAATATCTTAGATAAAGATCAGAGCAAATGTATCCATACGACAAGATCTGAATACTGAAGAAGGTTAGCTACTAAAGACGATAAAACAAAGATAATTATAATATTTTGGTCTCTTCAAACACCATGCAAGTTTGGCGTGAACAATAATGGAGGGATATATTCCCGGGAAGAGAGGAAGCGGAAGGCCAGAGAGAAGATGGGGGCAGGATGTGAAAGATGATCTCCAGATGGGTGTATCGGACGCGAAACATCTTGCTTATAACCGAGAAGTTTTTCGTAAGGTTATTATGGGAGCGAGATTCTACAAACGACATTCTACTGAATGAATGAATGAAAGTCTGGGCTAATTATTATGTTAACTCATCACCATCATGTGCCATACCGATAAGCGTAGGCGGTCCTGTTTTGTGGATCAGCTCTGTGTTTTTGTTTCGGTTATGCCACGTGACCAAATAATTTAAATATTTACACCTATCCCTTTCCCATGTTCGTTTCCTCTCTCCCCCCCCCCCCTTTTCATCCTTGCAAGTTCTTTAGTTTATTTCTTCTCTTAACGAATATTGCTATTTACTTGGATGTTACGTTGTGGTATTTCTTTCTTCTTGGAGAGACCATAATGTCTGTTTCCTTACAATTTAATTCTAACCCAAGTTGTTCACTGTGTACAATAAAAGCGTCTACTAAATGCTGCAGAACCTGTATCTTCTGCATGCCGTAAAATATTGATGTTATATCCTCTCACATCCTCTAAATTTCTTATAATAATTTCACTACATATGGAAAATGGTCTGGAGACATTGTACAACCCTGTTGTTCACCTACAATATATGTAAAAGTGCGCACCAAAAAAACGAAAATGATGTTTTCTTCCATCTCCTAGAAACTTGACAGTCGCAAGCACCCGCACTGATCATCCACGGGATTAAAACAACCTTATCTGACATTCTTGCTGTAAGCTCTACATGGTGACTTTGTTCCTATAATAATTTTTACATTTCGTATTTTCAAGCAAACTTTCATTGTGACCCGGAAATGTCAAAGAAGTCAAGGAGTTAGACGAAGAGGTTACAATGACAATGCCTCACAAGCAGTAATTAATCTACCCACAAGAGAACTAAGAATGTTTTTAGCATCTTTACATCTCGCATGTTTGCCCCATGAGCCATAAACAGGTTCATATATAAACGAGCTCGGCGTGGCCGAATGGATAAAGCGCTGATGCTGAAGTAGCGGGTTCAAGCCCTACACAAGTCAGTTGGATTATATTGTTGATTTCTCGCTCTTGACTTGGGACTGTAAATTACAAGTACCTCAGAAGTCGGAGTGGATTCGTCTGATGGCGAGTGACATAGGTAATAGGGAAAGCTAATCCACACGCAAAAATCAAATCAATGCTACTAAAATTAGAAGCACGTGAGTTCAAAGCAAGCGAATGATAAAAAAAAAAAAAACGTAAACAATTTTACTACATCTTTTTATTTTTTTAAATTTTCAATAATGCGGTTTTTCTTTTTCTTTTTTTTTTATTTTCTGTCCAAGTAATGCACAACGTGTTATTCAGATGTTGTCCATGCATATCAAGTAAAGCACAATGTGTTATTCAGCTGTTGTCCATGTATATCAAGGAACTCACAATGTGTTATTCAGATGTTGTCCATGCATATCAAGTAAAGCACAATGTGTTATTCAGCGATGTTGTCCATGTATATCAAGGAACTCACAATGTGTTATTCAGCTGTTGTCCATGTATATCAGGGAACTCACAATGTGTTATTCAGATGTTGTCCATGCATATCAAGTAAAGCACAATGTGTTATTCAGCTGTTGTCCATGTATATCAAGGAACTCACAATGTGTTATTCAGATGTTGTCCATGTATATCAAGGAACTCACAATGTGTTATTCAGCTGTTGTCCATGTATATCAAGGAACTCACAATGTGTTATTCAGCTGTTGTCCATGTATATCAAGGAACTCACAATGTGTTATTAAGATGTTGTCCATGTATATCAAGGAACGCACAATGTGTTATTCAGCTGTTGTCCATGTATATCAAGGAACGCACAATGTGTTATTCAGCTGTTGTCCATGTATATCAAGGAACTCACAATGTGTTATTCAGCTGTTGTCCATGTATATCAAGGAACTCACAATGTGTTATTCAGCTGTTGTCCATGTATATCAAGGAACTCACAATGTGTTATTAAGATTTTGTCCATGTATATCAAGGAACGACAATGTGTTATTCAGCTGTTGTCCATGTATATCAAGGAACGCACAATGTGTTATTCAGCTGTTGTCCATGTATATCAAGGAACGCACAATGTGTTATTCAGCTGTTGTCCATGTATATCAAGGAACTCACAATGTGTTATTAAGATGTTGTCCATGTATATCAAGGAACGCACAATGTGTTATTCAGCTGTTGTCCATGTATATCAAGGAACGCACAATGTGTTATTCAGCTGTTGTCCATGTATATCAAGGAAACGCACAATGTGTTATTCAGATGTTGTCCATGTATATCAAGGAACGCACAATGTGTTATTCAGCTGTTGTCCATGTATATCAAGGAACGCACAATGTGTTATTCAGATGTTGTCCATGTATATCAAGGAACGCACAATGTGTTATTCAGCTGTTGTCCATGTATATCAAGGAACGCACAACTGTGTTATTCAGATGTTGTCCATGTATATCAAGGAACGCACAATGTGTTTATTCAGCTGTTGTCCATGTATATCAAGGAACGCACAATGTGTTATTCAGATGTTGTCCATGTATATCAAGGAACGCACAATGTGTTATTCAGCTGTTGTCCATGTATATCAAGGAACGCACAATGTGTTATTCAGATGTTGTCCATGTATATCAAGGAACGCACAATGTGTTATTCAGCTGTTGTCCATGTATATCAAGGAACGCACAATGTGTTATTCAGATGTTGTCCATGTATATCAAGGAACGCACAATGTGTTATTTAGCTGTTGTCCATGTATATCAAAGAACTCACAATGTGTTATTCAGCTGTTGTCCATGTATATCAAAGAACGCACAATGTGTTATTCAGATGTTGTCCATGTATGTGTTATGTTTGTGTTGTAACACATTGTATTCATTACGGATTCGCAGGTCAGCATGGTTGAATGGGTAAGAACGCGTTTTCTTACACATCCGTTGTGCTGATGCCGAGGTAAGCGGTTTGTCCCCTACACCGGACAGCTGGACAAAAATGTTGACCTGTCGTCCTTGACTTGGTGACGTAAATTACAAGTACCTCTGAAGTCGGAGGGGTTCGCCTGATGGCGAGGGACACTGTTAACAGGGGAAGCTAATCTACATTCAAAATTCAGTCCATCACTACTATAAATAGTGTGTATGGACTACGCTTGAGTTCAAAGTGAGCGAGCGCAAATAATAAAAAAAAAATTACTGATTCAAAGAGTATGCTTAGTATGGTGGAGAAAGGAATGTTTCGTGTGGAATGGCTATCGTCGCTTCAGAGGTCACAGATTGTGAGAATTATATGGATATTCTGCCCTGGCCATGCGGGGGTGCGGGGAATGAACAGGCTGATAGGCTGGCAGGGAATGCACCTCTGGGTGGTATATTATCTATGGACAAGGTGGAGGTGGTCGTGCGCTTTTGGGACCAGGTGGAGAAGGGGGGTGGAACAGATTGAGAATCCGTATGTAGAAAGAATGAGATTGCTGGGGATCAGCAGGGGTTCTGGAAGAATCTCAAAACTGAGAGGGAAGACCTGGGAAACTTTAAATCAGATAGTGGTGGGAACGATAAGTAGTATGACTCTTCGCTGGTTGTTGAACGAGGGGACGGAGCACGTATGGGAATGTCCTGAGTGCAGTGATGTCGGTTCTTAATTCAGCTCAACTTAACTGTCTGTGTATACCAAGGAACACATGCCGCGTGCCACAGAGCAGGTGCCTAGATGATGTCATAAAGAGGATGTAAAGAACTCTCAAAGGAAACATTACAAGAAACTAAGGGATACGAATATACGTCACACCAACACTAACGTGACAACAAAAACATACTTGTGCGGAGATCAAACCGAGCGATCGTGCGTTAGAATTTGGGAACAACTTGGTGTGGCTATTGGATGGTTTGAAGGTTAACAGTGGACTTCTAGTGAACAACAGCTAGAAGCTTATCTTGGGAACGCCATGGATTCGAGAACGTCGGGCCGAATCTAGACAGAACCGGAGGAAGATGACAGCAAGGACGGCCTGAGTGAACGAGTGAAGGACAAGCAATACTGAGTGACGACCAGGCGAACGCTGGACAAGTTGGGGTAAACCATCTGCTGTATGTTTAGATTAGATGCCACTCTGGTTCGATTATATAATATTTTCCATGGCAAAGCACAGTAAAGGAGCACTTACGGCTTGGCACCGCGTCCGTCCTCTTCCTCATCTTCATTCCTTCTGCGAGGAGCGTACATCATGTCTAGTGAAGCACCTCCAAGGTGCCAGTGTGTCGGACTTGGACTAGCATTTGTGTCAGGTTTGTACCGTTTGCTTCCTCTAGACCAGTGGTCTCAAATGGTGGGGAATAACCCCCCTTTTAGGGTTTCCAGTAGGGAATTAAGATTATTTCATGATCGCGTTAATACAAGAACCGACTACTTGATATTGTTTTTCCTCCATACATTACGGTTATGTACTTCTCGCCCTTCTGAAATTAGTTTTATAACGTAAGTAGACCCGCAAATCGCGTTTTATGTAGACGTCTAGACTTTTTCTAGTATGTTTTATTAAATTTAGCTTCCATTTTTACATATAATGTGTACAAAAGAGGGGGAGAGGGAGGGTTTATAGGGAGGGAAATACGAAAAAGGGGGGGGGGGAAGTTTCTGAACATATGGTGAAGTTATAGTTATACAATATGGGCCAAACAAGTTTGAGAACCACTGCTCAAGACAGATTCCATACCAGGTCACGGGCTCTATGTACCCGTGGGTAGGTTTACTTCTCCTAAGTTTGCCAGTGCAGCAGCTTCATGGCCTGCTCTTTGCAATGTCCAGCTGCCATGGGATTGTTAACTAGCACACGGGACCTCCTTTCTTTCACGTTCATCTGAGAAGATTAGGCATCCAATCTCACTACACAAGGGATCAAGGAGCGTGTGATATCAATTGATAACAGTGGTTCTGAGAAACATTGTCAGACAATAATGGGTAAACAGACAGGGATAGTAATATAAGAATGCAAATATGTAGACTATAATGGGGAAACAGAGATATTAATAAAAGAATACAAATATATAAACAATAATTGGGAAACAGAGATAGCATAATAAGAATACAAATATGTAGACAATAATGGGGGAACAGACAGAGATAGTAATATAAAAATAAATGGGGAAACAGACAGAATAATATAAGAATACAAATATATAGACAACAAGGGGGTAACTGACAGCGATATTAATATAAGATTACACATATGTAGACAATAATGGGGGAACACACAGAGATCGTAATATAAGAATACAAATATGTAGACAATAATGGGGGGACTGATAAAGATAGCAACAAAAAAAACACACAGATAGCAAGAAGAGTTGTCAAAGAACTAGGCAAATTGTGGAAGTGAAAAGAAATTAAAACCATCAGAGTTAGAGGTTAGAAGAGTAAACTCTAGCGTCGCAGCAGTGCTGCTGTATGTATCGGAAACAATGAGAGAGCTAAACCAATTGATAATAAACTACAAATTAGTTTACCATGTATACTGTCACAGTAAATTACAACTGTACCACACATCTTTTAGGACATCTTTTTTTGGTGAATTACAGACGGGTAGGAGATCTCAGGGTCGGCCTCTACTACGATACAAAGATGTGTGTAAGCGGGACATGATTGATACAGGCATAGATAATGCACATTGGAGCAAGTCGCCGCTGAACGTGTTGCATGGAGGGCAACATCAGAAATGGAATAAAGACAAAAGAGAAAATGATTGCAGATAAGCACACACAGAGCGTGAGAGACGTAAGATGGTGCACAATGGTGGAAATGACCATGTTTTCACATGCATCTACTGTGGGCAAACATTTGCAGCAAGAATTGGCCTTACCAGCCACACTCGCAACCGCCATGGGTCGTAGTTATTAAGCCTTTTTGAAGCACAATGTACCAAACTATCGTCTGTCAAGACGGAAAGGTGCCAATGAGGATGACCACACTTAAACAGTTAACTCTAGAGTCACATCAGTGCTGCTGTATGTTTCATTTATACTGTCACAGTAAATTACAACTGCACCAAACTATGACATCCTTAAAAAAGTGGTTCTCAAAGTGTAGTCCGTAGGACTACAAAGGTTATCTCCTAAATATTTAATTGCATATTAGTGGTCAGCACGGCCGAATGGATAAGAGAGTTTGTTCTTAAACATCTGGTGTGCTGATGCTGAGGTAGCGGGTTCAACCCCCTACACTATGCTTGACTTCAAAGAGAGCGAATGCAAGACAACAACAAAAATTCCATGTCCTTTGCAGGATGCCATAGTCAGCCCCAGCATTTACTGGCTGCTGTGATTATCTTAGCAATTTTATGGTCAATAATTTGCCATTAGGTATCGGACGCTGGACATGTTGCTTATGACAGAGAAGCTTTCTGGGAGGTTGTTATGGGAACGAGGTTCTGTAAAGGACATGCTACTGAATGAATGAGTTTGCCATTGCTTTCTGAATGGCCGGCTCTCATACTATTGTTTTTATCAAAGCAAAACGGCTGTGGCTGACTTTGAACGCAATTTTTCAGGAACTGTGAAACTGAGTTCTACTACAGTTAACAAAGTAATGACCAGAAAACACACACGTCAGCCCACCTGAGTAGCCAGCTAGCACCGCGGCCTGGATCATAGGTTTGCCTGGTTCGCTGGAGGGAGAATCATCTGGGGAGACAGTTCTCAAATTGTTGAAACTCCCGACTCCCATGGCCCCTCGGAAGTAAGTGTTACAATGCTCACCTGTTTGAGGAAACAAGAACAAATATATTAATATATCTGGAGAGAGATATAGGAGGAGAGTTAATGAGAGAGAAAGCGAGAAGAAATGACAGAATGAGTGAGAGAAAGAGTGAAAATGAGAGGGAGAAAGAGAAATACAGAATAGAGAGAGTGTGTGTGTAAGAGAGAGTATGTGTGTAAGAGAGAGTGTGTGCGTAAGAAAGAGTGTGTGAGATAGAAATAGAGAGAGTGTGACAGAGAAAGATAGAGAGTGTGTGTGTAAAAGAGTGTGGTTGAGATAAGAGAGTGACAGAATGTGAGAGAGAGAGAGCATGTGTAAGAGAAAGAGAGTATGTGTGTGTAAGAGAGAGAGAGTCTAAGTGTGTGTAAGAGAGAGTGTGTAAGAGATAGAGAGTGTTTGTGTAAGAGAGAGTGTATGAGATAGAAAACAGGAGATAGGCAGAAACAAGAGAAAGAAAGCAAGAGATGGAGAGCAAGACAGAGAGAGAGAGAGTAAGAGTGAGAAGAGAGAGGACGAGCAAGAGAGAGAGAGAAGTGAGAGAGAGCGAGTGAGCAATAGAGTGAGAGAGAGAGAGAGAGAGAGAGAGAGAGAGAGAGAGAGAGAGAGAGAGAGAGAGAGAGAGAGAGAGAGAGGAGAGAAAGCAAATGATAAAACTGAATGAGGATAGTCATTACTCCTTCTGTTATCAGCTTCAAAAATGTGTGGAAACTAAATGAATTTAAACTAATAAATACATTTCAACCAAATAAATAAGACATAAATGTCTGGAAAAGATAATTATGTGGAAGAACTGAAGAGGCCAGCTCTGTGGTGAAGGAGCTGCAAATGCAATTCGTAATCCTGCATAAAGCAGCCTAAACACAGCTACAGGCTATGTGGAAGCTGAGCGCTTTGCTTTGGTTTCCTACAATGGTATGAGAAAGCAATGGCAAACTACTGAATGTAAAACTTGCCCAGGAATCACAAACAGCCAAAATTGCTTGATCTGACTGCTTAAAAGTCGATAGGGTTGACTTCATTGCACCGGGTTTTTCCCATATGGCTCGGTTTCTTTCTGCAGCGTGAACTCCGTAGCTCCTCCGAGGACCCAAAGGAGTCTCTGAAAAAATTCACCCGTGAACCGAAGAATGAGGCCTGGAATCGAACCGACAACCTTCGGAGCCCGAGTCAAACGGCTTGACCACTTTGTCACAGAGACTCCCGGGAGCTGACTGCTACGTCATGTAAAGGATATGCAACTAACTAACAGAGGAGAATGAAATCAAGATGTCCCAGGAAAGGTTAACCCGGACAACAAAAACCCACAGAAGTCGGATGTGTCGGCCTAACGGCGCAAGAACGCAGTTCTTCTGTAAATAGGCCCAACGCAATCACGACCGAAAAAACTCTAGGGATAACCACAGAAGAAGAAATTAAGATGTGACGGAGAGGCAATTTTTCTTGATGACCATCCTTGGCAGTAAGTCATCTGGCAACAACAAAAAAACTCACAAGAGCACACTGACCTTCAGTGGTGCAATGTTCGAGTATGGCCGACAATTTGACCATCACATGTGAGTGACACTTTCCATGCACATATGTATGCAGCATTTAATATGTCACAGATAAACATCAAGCTAGATGGATATGCCACATAATGACAGCTTTATAATAATACCAACAACAATTTATCAACTGTCTTATATCATTTTGTGACTTACTGACTTAGCCTAACATAACTTATACCTTTGTTATGACATGTCATTGTTAAACTTACCTTTGTAATGATGTGCCATTGTATAATGTATCTTTGTAATGACATGTCATCGTATAATTTACCTATGTTATGATGTGTTATTGTATAACTTACTTTTGCTATGAAATGTCATTGTATAACACACCTTTGTTATGAAATGTCATTGTATAACTTACCTTTGCTATTACATGTGATTGTATACCTCACTTTTGTTATGAAGTGCCATTGTATAACTTATCTATGTTATAACATATCAATTTATAACTTACCTTTGTTATGACATGTTATTGTTTAACATATCATTGTTATGACACATTACTGTATACCTTACTTTTGTTAATATATGTCATTGTATAACTTATCTTTGTTATAACGTATCAATTTATAATTTACCTTTGTTATGACACATTATTGTATAACTTACCATTGTAATCAGGTCCATTCCAGGGAATCTCTGACTTGATGTTGTGGCCGGCCTGGTAAGAGCCAGGTGGTAGTGAGTGAGCAGCGTTTTCAAAAAAGTGGTCAGATGTGTGATGGCTTGTCCTACACGACGCGGGGTCGCCCAGGAAGTCGCCTGGAAGGACAAAATCGTGGGCAAGTTAGATGGGTTTGATAACAGTGTTTGTTCTACAGAGAGGTGATGATGATAATAGTGGTAATGGGGATGGTGATGTTGATACCATTGATAGGGTATGATGATTATGATGATGATAATGACGACAATGATGACAATGACAATGATAATGATGACAATGATAATGATGACAACGATGATGATGACAACGATGATGATGACAATGATGATGATGACAATGATGATGACAATAATGATGACAATGACAATGATGACAATGATAATGATGACAATGATGATGATGACAATGATAATGATGACAATGACAATGATAATGATGACAATGACAATGATGATGATGACAATGACAATGATGATGATGATGATGATGACAATCATAATGATGACAATGACAATGATGACAATGATGATGATGACAATGATGATGACAATAATAATGACAATGATAATGATGACAATGATGATGACAATGATAATGATGACAATGATGACAATGACAATGATGACAATGATGACAATGTTGATGATGACAATGATGACAATGCTGACTATGGTGATAATAACAATGATGATTATGACAATGATGACAATGACAATGATGACAATGACAATGATGACAATCATGATGATGACAATCATGATGATGACAATAATGACAATATGATGACTATGGAGATAATAACAATGATGATGATGATGACAATGATAACAATAATGGTGATGATAGCTATGATGGTGATGATAACAAGATAATGATGATGAAAAACTAGCAGTTCACATAATGACTTGTGGTCTGGCTGAACATAGAAGTCCGGCATGCGATGGTGAGGATGATGATTGTTGACAATGATGAAAATTGTGATGATAACAAAGATGGTGATGATAACAATGATAATAATAATGATGACAATGATGATAATGATAATAATTACAACAAAGATAAAAAGCTAGCAGTCTCACCCGAGGGCTCACACAAAGACTTGTGGTCTGGCTGAACAAAAAAGTCCGGCGTGTGATGGTGGGGGTGCATGTGAAAAAAGCTGCCTGTATTGTTGTTGTTGTTGTTGTTGTTGTTATTGTTGCTGCTGCTGTTGTTCAGGTCAGACAAAATGTAAGTGTCATTTTTATCCTCGAAACTCCCGTTGAGGTTGCTGCTGGTGGGTGTCGTGGTGTTGCTGTTGGTGGGTGACACAAGGCTTCTCCCACTACCACTGTTGTTGATGTTGTTGCTGCTGTTGCTACGGTTGTGGTCTGGTGAGATTTCTGCCAAACTCTGGAGAGGTTCAGGAAAGTTCCCTGTGGAAGTATGTGACACCATATGTTAACATATTTTGTTCTAGCCTGTTGTTACATTAACCCATTTCCCCTAATTATTACGTGAACGTCTTCTGTTCTTGCCGGTTGTTACATTAACCCATTTCCCCTAATTATTATTTCAACTAATTCTATTCCAATAACATTCACACCCAGTCCCCCCGAGGACTCACAACCAGGGAACTAAAGAAATGGGGTTTGAAGGTGGGAGGATCGACTTCATTGCACCAGGTGTTATCCCACTGGGTCGGTTTCTTTTGGCACTGTGGCTTCTGGAAAGCATTGCAGAGAACATGATCTCTGTAGTTTCAGCGACGACCCCCAGGACTCTCCGAGAAAATTGCAACTGAACGGAATATGGACCCCCAACAGAATCTACAATATATGAATCGCGAGGCAGGACATTTAACCTTTTCGCCCTGGAAACTTCTCACAGCTAAGCAAGCAGCCTATCAATCAACAAGCTCATTCATTAACACCTTGCCATCTTGATACTGTGCTTGAAAAAAAAAGGCATAAAAACTACAACCCATGGCAGTAAGTCCAGGGATGGAGTTATACCCCTCCATAGCAAAAACCTTGAGCTGAAATATAGAGACCATGTATTGCCCATGCAGAATGATCTCTCTTGACCTGCCTAATATACTCCAGAGGAAAGATAACCAATTCAATACATCTGGAATAAGACAAGTTGCAGAAGCTGCTGGATCAGCAAAGCAATGTTCTAACTGTCCACCTTCAGAGATTCCATCCTAGATCATTTGCGGGCCAAGGCCTGTCGTACCATGAAATTTAATCATTTCTTTTTATTTCCTCACACATGGATAAGGATTGTATTCTCCCAGTTGCGCTCCTTCGTCAAAAGACGTTGGCACAAAATGGGGTGCTGTGTTTGGTGAACGCTGCCCAACATTCAGCGTTAACAGAAGCAGGTAGTACCGTCTAATTTCATAAGGTAGCTCAGTCATATCTGACTAAGACCTGAGGACAATCAACAAGCACGACCAGACCAATACACGACATAGGTCAAGGTATTCGCACGACTTATTAATAACCCTACCTTCCAAATATGGATGGCACACGCTTGATACGGATGATGCCATGCTCTGATTGGATGTGTTTGAGTAACCTGCAGATTATGTAAACAATATTCAATCCTAAACAAATTGTCACATTATTGGGTCACGTTATAAGATGGAGAAATCTGCAACATATTGCAATAGCTAAAAATATTTCTGGAAAAAGAGATATATGAAGGCAGCGTGAGAATATCTATTAGCAGTATTTCATCATGCCATGTTAATGTCATCTTGTTGGCGAAATCTGGAAAATATTGCAATAGCTGGAAATATTTTTTTGGTAAAAGAGATATAGGAAGGCAGCGTGAGAATATCTATTAGCAGACTTTCATCGTGTCATGTTCATATCATCACACGAATTGTTACTTTCTTTTGGAGATGCATGATCACTCACGCCTGTTGACAAGTAAGTAAGTAAGTAAATAAGTAAAGTAAGTAAGTAAGTAATTAAGTAAGTAAGTAAGTAAGGGGGGGGGGGGCTGAGTGGTCTCGAGGTATGGTGTCCGCCTCGGGTGGTGGAGGTCCCGGATTCAAGCCCCGGTGAGGACTGGCTCTGGGTAGTGAGATCGCACGCCCGTGTGTATTGTTGCGCACGTAAAAAATCCCTTGGCAGTTGGAAATCGAAAAAGAGTAGCCTAACAGTGCTGCCCGTGCAAAATTTCTAGTTAAAAATCTACCCAAAGTATTTCAGGATCCTCGCCGGTGCTACGGAGTTCGTGCACTGAGCTGAGTTTCTCCAGACTCAGATTTGAATTAGGAGGAGGACGGAGCATTTATGGGTTACACCCGTGTGCCGTGATGTTGATCCATCGACTAAACTAAACTAAACTAACCTAAGTAAGTTAGTAATTTAGGAAGTAAGTACATAAGTAAGTAAAGTAAGTAAGTAAGTAAAGTAAGTAAAGTAAGTGAGTGAGTGAGTCAGTGAGTGAGTGAGTCAGTGAGTGAGTGAGTGAGTGAGTGAGTGAATCAGTGAGTGAGTCAGTGAGTGAGTGAATCAGTGAGTGAGTCAGTGAGTGAGTAAAGGACCCTCTTGTACGCGTTAAGCATATGGTGCTACACCCATATTTGTATAGACCAACCGGAACTGCGTTAGTGATATGATCAGTATCACGTCTACAGCCGGTACAATGCCTGGTACCATCTTTAGACTGGGTCAACAGGGAGCTCACGTCAATAGGAAATCAAATGTGAATCCGCTCCGACAGTTGACAAAGCTGCTGGTGATATAAATCGTGTGGGTTGTTGAATCGTAATGTGATAGGGATTACAACAGTGGCTTTCCCTGGCATACCGCCAATTTGTCTGCAAAAGGGCAGTGGTGAGAGTGTATAGTGGTGGATGGTGGTTCTCATGCCGTTTCGAGGTTAGTAGCCCAGTATAACTATACTGCCCTTAATCAATTACCATATCGAGTTGACAATCTGCAGGGTGACAATCTATCGAATTGATAATCTATCGGGTGACAATCTATCAAGTTGACAATATATTGGGTTGACAACCTATCAAGTTGACACTCTATCAAGTTGACAATCTGTCGAGTTGACAATCTATAAAGTTGACAATATATAGCGTTGAAAATCTATCAAGCTGACAATCTATAGAGTTGAAAATCTATCGAGTGACAACTTGTGTTAATAATATGACTCCTTAATAATGAACATGTTGGCAGTATATCACTAGTGTTGATGAGATCGCCAATACAGACAGACAAGCATGCATACTGTCAAGACAGATAGGATGGATGGACGGACAGATAGACAGAGACGTAGACAGGCTTACAGACAGACAAGCAAGCAGACAGGCAGGCGGGCAGGCTGATCGGTGAATAAATGGATGAGTGGACGGACGGATGGACGGACGGATGGACGGACCGACTGACGGACAGACTGATGGACGGACAGACAGACAGACAGACAGACAGACAGACAGACAGACAGACAGATAGATAGATAGATAGATAGATAGATAGATAGATAATGTGCTTAAGTAAGTCGGTAGGTTAGTTGGTTGGTTGGCTGAGAGGCAAACAGACAGACCGACAGGCAGATAGGTTGACAGACAGACAGACAGTTAGATAAATAAGTAGATAGGTAGCTAGGTAAGTAGGTAGGTTGGCCTGGGGGTAGACAGTTGTTTGCTGAGAGTATGTTGAAATGTAAATGAAACCAGTTAATACAGACATAAAGGCAACAACTAGGCAAGAACAGAAGTAGCCACTCACTTCTCTGAAAGCGGTCATTGAACTCCTGCATGTACACAGTCTCCGAGTAGTTAGGCGGAGCGTTACAGAGTCGCGCTCGCTCCTGCGATATCTCTGTGGAGAAAATCAGCATTGCTAGTTTGTGATTTGTGGCAAAAAGTTGAATAGTGGATAGAATTTATGTTGTTTGTTTGTGGCTGGCTAGCTTTGAACTCAAGCGTAGTCCATACATGTGCTATTACTTCTAATGCACTGGACTGACTTTTGCGTGTGGGTTAGTTTTCCCTATTTCCAGTGTTCCTCGCTATCAGGCGAACCCACTACGACTTCTGAGGTACGTGTAATTTACGTCCCGAAGTGAAAAACGAGAAGTCAAAAGTTTAGTCCGTCTGACCGGTGTAGGGACTGAACCCTTACCTCGCCATCAGTACACCGGCTGTTTAAGAACGAGTGATCTTATCCATTCAGCCATGCTGACCTGCGCTCTATCTGTACTGAACAGTGCCAAATGTAGCATATACGAGGTGTATTTTTAATGACTGTGCAGTGTTTGAAAATATTGCCAGTCCATGTTTAGTATTTACCCTCTGTAAAGTTCATGCAACATATTAGGTAAATACAAAACTTGGACCGGCAATATTTTCAAACACTGCACAGTCATTAAAAATACACCCTGTACCAGTGCCAAGGATGTTTAGATTGACAACTGACCATAACAGGTGAAGGCAGCTATACAGGAGATACTGCGGCTAGGGTGGGAAGTGATCGGCTGCACTATTCTAGCCAAGACATTTGAGCTGGAGTGGCAAGTTTTCTTTCTCGTCGCCGGTTTCTGAGGGAATTTTTACAATTGTCTACTAACTATAGATGTATTTTAACGAGGCTAGGTGAAGACCAAAGCAGGACAGGTGAAAAAAAAACAAAAAACAATTATGTACCCCCCCCCCCCTTCCTCCTCCGTCCTCTCTCTCTCTCTTTCTCTCTCTCACTCTCTCTCTCCGACTCTCTCACTCACACTCTCTCTTTCTGACCCAGTCACTACATACATCCATACAATGATAGGTATTATCAATATTTTGTATTTTTCTCCTTTGTTGAATGAGAATATTAACAAGTCAAATTACAAATTAAGAAATGTCAAAAGAGAACCGTAATACGTCAATTACAAACATTAACAAGTCAAATTAAGAACATTAACAAATCAAATTAAGAACATTAACAAGTCATATCAAGAACATTAACAAGTCAAATTAAAAAGTGTCAAAACAAGAACATTAACAAGTCAAATTAAGAAGTGTGAAAATAGAAAATTAGCAAATGAAATTAAGAACATTAACAAGTCAAATTAAGAAGTGTCAAAACAAGAACATTAACAAGTCAAATTAAGAAGTGTGAAAATAGAAAATTAGCAAATGAAATTAAGAACATTAACAAGTCAAATTAAGAAGTGTCAAAACAAGAACATTACAATGTCAAATTTAAGAACATTAACAAGTCAATTAATAAGTGTCAAAACAAGAACATTAACAAGTCAAACCAAGAACATTATCAAGTCAAATTAAGAAGTGTCAAAGAAAAAAAACATTAACAAGTCAAATCAAGAACATTGAAAAGTCAAATCAAGAACATAAGTCAAATCAAGAATATTAATAAGTCAAATTTAGAGCATTAACAAGTCAAAACAAGAACACTAACAAGTCAAATTAAGAAGGATTAAAACAAGAACACTAACAATTCAAAACAAGATCATTAACAAGTCAAATCAAGAACATTAACAAGTCAAATTAAGAAGTGTCAAAACGAGAACATTAACAAGTCAAATCAAGAACACTAACAAGTCAAATCAAGAACACTAACAAGTCAAATCAAGAACACTAACAAAACAACCCAGAAACAGCAAACCACCTTTCTTCATGATGTCCAGATGCTCCCAGATGATGTCCCCGACGTAGGGCGGACACCGCTCCAAGAACTCCTTCTTGCCCATGGCACACAGCTCAGCCCCGTCCAGGCTGAAGTTGCTCATCTGTAGGCCCACCAGGGAGAACTCTTGGGTAAACCACTCCAACCACTGGCTGACGTGATGAGGTGTCCACTGCACGGGGTCTGGATCGGGCAGAAATAATAGAATTAGGTTAGTCAAGAGGTAACAGGCTAGCTAAAGTTGTTTTACACATACATATTTCTTCTTCTTCTTATACGGCGTGCTGTAAAGTCTCACTACACGCTGTATGCAGAACAAATTTGAAAAATGAAGTACATGATGTTATCAAAAAATGTGCTAAAAAATTAATTTAATTATTTGCAATAGTCATTGCTATGATCTAACGCTGTTCTGCGGAAGTTGTAAAGATATGACTAGGCTACTGTTAGCGCCGAATATAGGGCGGCGCTCACCAAACCACACTGTGTCACCAGCATTTGGCGGAGGAGCGCAATTGGGAGGGTACAAGCCTTATTCTGGTGCTGGAAAATGTAACCTAAAGACTAAATGTCATTGCAGGGCAGACCAGGCCCTACGCCTTCGTCGGCAAATGGTCTAGAATCGAAGCTCTGGTAGGCGGAGAGTAAGAGCATTACTTTGCTGATTCGGCAGCTTCTGCAGTTTTTCTTGTTTCAGACGTGGTTATGCCACCATTATCACTGCATATGAGGAAAGAGAACATTATACACGACATCGTGTGAATGCTTAAGTCAAAGTCCTGCCCATAACGAGGAGGAGAAGAAGAAGGAACGAAGGGGGTCAGGAAAATGAAAGAAAGCAAGCAAGCAAGAAGAAGAAGAAGAAGAAGAAGAAGAAGAAGAAGAAGAAGAAGAAGAAGAAGAAGAAGAAGAAGAAGAAGAAGAAGAAGAAGAAGAAGAAGAAGAAGAAGAAGCAGCAGCAGAAGAAGAAGAACTTACAAACAGTACACATCTATGCTTTCAACACACTCACCGCACGTTGGTTTCCCAATGTAGTCTTTGCGGGACAAAACAACAGAAATGCGCGCTTCATTCTCTACATAAAAAGGTCACGTTCAACTATCGTTAATTAAACAGTTCTCACGAGAACATATGGCATCAATTGAAACCTCATCAGGGGATGGCAGATGCCGAGAATCTCCATAACATGGCTAGAGAGAAATCTCTCTCTCTCTCTCTCTCTCCCTCTCTCTCTCTCATTTTCTCTCTCTGCCTCTCGTTCTACCGCAATGCCACTCTGCATGTCTATTTGTTTATCTCATCTACTCTCTATTTCTTCCTCTCTCTTTGCCTATCTCCTCCCCCCTCTCTCTCTCTCTCTCGCTCTTTGCCCCCCATCTCTATTTCTCCCTCCCTCTTTCTTTCCGTCCTTCCCTTTCTTCGTCCGTCCGTCCGTCTGTCTGTCTGTCTGTCTGTGTTTTTCTCTCTGTCTGCCTGTCACTCTCTCTATATTTTTCAATCTCAGTATCTCTTTTTCTCTCTGTCTGTCTGTCTCTCTCTGTCAGACTGCATGTCTCCCTCTCTCTCTCTCTCTCTCTTTCCCTCTCTCAGTATCTCTCTCTCTCTCTCTGCTTTTCTCTCTGTGTTGTTCTCTTACACTTTTTATCCCTCTGTCTCTTTCTCTATCTGTCTCCCTCTCTTTCTCTCTTCCAATATATATCTTTCTCTCTCGTCTCTCTGTGTGCTTCTCTCTCACACTGTTTCTCCCGCTCTTCCTGACTCTCTCTCACACACACACACTCTCTTTCTACCTATCTACTTACTTACCTACCTACCAAACACCTGCCAGTAAGTCTGTCTGTCTGTCTGTCTGTCTGTCTGTCTGTCTGTCTGTCTGTCGCTTCCTCTCTTAATAACTTGAGACGAGCAACTGTCCACCTTCCCAATGCATCCACTCAAACAGACCCTGGGTCTATTTTCGCTAAAACAAGCACTTTGAATGCTGCTTCGGGGAAACCAAACTAAAAAATGACATCTGACGCGAGGAATAATTCATTTTTTAACAACTTAAAGTTACTATCATATCCTTAGAAACTGTTTGGGCAAAATCGCTTTAAAATCCTGCTTTTAAAAAATGAAAAGCATTTTTTTTTTTGGTTGCAGATCAAACAAAGGTCGTGAGAAATATAAAATTCGGCCTCAACGTCATTTGAGTCCAGACGTGATGGCGCATTGATACAGACAGGTGGAGGCATGTTGCCGCTGCTTTTGTTAAATGATCGCGAGATGGGGGGAAATCTGGTAATGTGAGTTGAGGACAGCCTGGCAACTGCACGTTAATTACACGATTAATTGAAAGAGAATGCAATTGTCTTAGTTTCTGTGACAAGGGGGTGGGCGGTTATGGAAGGGAGGAAGAGTGGTTGATGAACATATCAGATAAATGAACAGATAGGCTAATGCTCAGACAGACATCTGGTAGACAGAAAAATAAGTATGGACATGACGGATGTGTGAAATGGTTGGCAGGAAGACAGTTTGTCGTCAGGGAATCCAGTCGGATATTTGGTGTGCAATTTGCTGAAATACCATCATAGGGCAAGTCTTGTGTTGAGTTAAGAACCGATATCACAACGCTCTGGACATTCTCACACGCGCTCCGTTCCAAACTTCAACAGCAGGCGATGAGGCCCAATACTGAAGATACCAGTTGTAATCTGATTATGTCTGACCTTTCCTCGGATTACCGAGTGTCGGCCTGATCTTATGGTCACTCCCTTACCAACCATTCACTGCAAGCTATGATAACGTACCTGATCTTCCACACTATTCAAATGATCCCAAAGGCTCTTTTTTGCTCATATCTGCTTTGTGTAATCTGGAGTTCGTGGAGGACATGACCAAGTACCCCTCAGAGCTATACGTCAAGATGCAGGGCCTCAACCAACTTCTCGGCTACCTGCTATCACACGTGAAATCTTGTGAAGTTAAATTAAGGCTGTGAAAAGTGCAACTCTAAAGGAATAACAAATTTCCCCAACTCTGGAAGGACAACAATCCTCTACGACATTGAATAGGCCGGTGAATGTGCGAAACTAATTAAACCTTCTAATGAAAGATTCCAGAGCATGAAAAGTAAACAAATAGAATTTCTACACCGTTTGATGTGGAACTAGCCGATGTGTCTGATCACCTACAACATGAAATCGTCCAGCTGTAAAGCTGGTATCCTGTAACAGGAACGAAGTAGGGATCCTCGTGGCCTACAGATATTATGGCTCGATGCCTTATGACAATATCAAAGTGGATCTTCACAGTAAGGCTTAACTATACTCTATCTACACCTTCAGCTCCGTCACCCTACTTGAGATATAAGACCAGAGGACGAATATTTAGCTTATCAGTAAAACAACTTGGGGTTATTGCAGCCCTAGGTTTTATTAGAAAGCAGCAAGTTAAATGGTTTGGCAATATAACAAGATTACCGACTAACAGCATACCATTGCAAGCAGTGTTGTACTGACCAAATGGAAGCAGAAGAAGATGTCGACCATGTAAATGACGGACAAAGAGAAATACAGTCCATTTGGGATCTGGCTACATGAGACCCATAAACAGGCACTCTCCCGCTGTTTATGCTTCACCTCGATACCGCAAGGTAAAGAGGAACAAGAAGAGACGACGATGATGGTGATGATGATGAGACAAACGACATAACTCGCCTTGACACACATACGCATACGATTTAATTTGTTATGCGTTACAAGGGTAACCAGGACAGACAAACCTAAAGAATTCTTTATTTCTTTTTTTTTCTTGAGCATAGCCTACGGTGGGTAACGTTGTGATATTCTGCTATGATAATTTGGCGTGTCCAGCGTGTGCCGCGTGGTTACACACCCGCTTCACACACCAGTGATCCGGGGCTTGTTTCCGGATCCGGTCAGGGATATGCACTACTGACGAGCTCAAATGAGAGCGAAACTCGAGTATAGTGCTTCCATATTGACGTGGATAGGCCTTAGGTTCATACCAGAATACGATCAGCGTTGCCAGTAGTGGGTTGTGCTCAATATCTAAAGAATTCTACTGTTTGTTTGTAAAGACTCACTACACTTTGCATGTAGAACAAATTTGATGACGTCATCAAAAGACGTGCTCCACAGTCCATCGTGAGGCAATATGCAGCGAATGGCTGTCGATGCTGGAGTAATTCTACAGGGTTTCTTGAAAGGAAATGTTCACACAAATAATGTACACACAGTTGAAGACCTGAAAGAAGCAATCAGAATTACCAATCAAGAAATAACGACAGAAACGTTGCAGAAAGTACTTGACATTATGAAGAGACGCGAACTTTCATGTCTTGAAGCCCGTGATGGACATTTCCAATACCTGTTATCATGAATACTTCATTGGTATTTTCCAGCGTCCCCAAAACAACGTTAGAATAAAACAACTGAATAAATTGTGGAGTGGGACAGGCAGAACTACAAAAATTATATTTTAAAGAGATTGCATCTTTTAAATTGCAACATACGCCTGTGAGACCCAGACACTTACTACACAATCTGAACAGCGCATAAATGCATTTGAATGTAAATGTTACAGGCGAGTTTTAGTTTTAGTCGATGGATCAACATCACAGCACACGGGTTTAACCCATAAGTGCTCCGTTCTCCTCCTAACTCAAACCTGAGTCTAGAGAAACTCAGCTCAGTGCACGAACTCCGTAGCACCGGCGAGGATCCTTAAATACTTTGGATAGATTTTTAACTCGACATTTTGCCCGTGCAGCGCCGTTAGGCTACTTTTTTTTTCGATTTCCAACTGCCAAGGGATTTTTTACGTGTGCAACAATACACACGGGCGTCCGATCTCACTACCTAGAGACAAGGGGAAATCTTATTACTAGAAGTCCACGAGAAAAAGTCCCGGTCATCACCGGGGCTTGAACCCGGAACCTCCAGCACTCTAGGCGGACACCATATCTCGAGACCACGCAGCCCCCCCCCCCCCCCTCCACCCCCACCCCGTAACAGGCGAGTTCTAAGAATATCTTGGATAAAGAAAAGAACAAACGCAACCATACTTCAAGAACTGAATATTGAAGAAGGTTGGCTATTAAAGACGATAAAACAAAAAAACAAAAAAAATTGAAATAGTTTGGTCACTTGATACGCCACGAAAGTTTGGAGAGAAAATAATGGAGGGGTAAAATGACAGGAAAGAGAGGAAGAGGATCGCCAAATAGAAGATGGATGCAGGATGTTGAGGATGATCTCCAGATGGGTGTATCGGACGCGGACATCTTGCTTATGATCGAGAGGTTTTCCAGAAGGTTGTTATGGGAGCGAGTTTCTGCTAAGGACATGCTGCTGAATGAATAAATGTGGGGTTATTGAAAATATTGCCGTTCCAAGTTTTGTATTCACCCTCTGTGGAGCTCATGCAACATAAAAGGTAAATACAAAACTTGGAACGGCAATATTGTCAAAAACCCCAGTCATTAAAAATACACCCTGTATAAAATAAACGTTACATAAGCAATGATGCACTCCCACTTTGAGTGAGGCATGCATTGAAATACGCCTCTGCGAGCGGATCAACTTACTACTTCGAGCAGTTCTTTTCAACACTCACCAGCGCAAAAAGTCGACTGCGCTCCATACTGACCGGCGCCAACCTGGACAAGCAGATGTGAGTAGCAACATCATCAGTACCAGCTCACATCACACGTCTCACCAAAGAGAAACAGTTGTGAGTAGCAACATCATCAGTACCAGCTCACATCACACGTCTCACCAAAGAGAAACAGTTGTAAGTAGCAACATCATCAGTACCAGCTCACATCACACGTCTCACCAAAGAGAAACAGTTGTAAGTAGCAACATCATCAGTACCAGCTCACATCACACGTCTCACCAAAGAGAAACAGTTGTAAGTAGCAACATCATCAGTACCAGCTCACATCACACGTCTCACCAAAGAGAAACAGTTGTAAGTAGCAACATCATCAGTACCAGCTCACATCACACGTCTCACCAAAGAGAAACAGTTGTAAGTAGCAACATCATCAGTACCAGCTCACATCACACGTCTCACCAAAGAGAAACAGTTGTAAGTAGCAACATCATCAGTACCAGCTCACATCACACGTCTCACCAAAGAGAAACAGTTGTAAGTAGCAACATCATCAGTACCAGCTCACATCACACGTCTCACCAAAGAGAAACAGTTGTAAGTAGCAACATCATCAGTACCAGCTCACATCACACGTCTCACCAAAGAGAAACAGTTGTAAGTAGCAACATCATCAGTACCAGCTCACATCACACGTCTCACCAAAGAGAAACAGTTGTAAGTAGCAACATCATCAGTACCAGCTCACATCACACGTCTCACCAAAGAGAAACAGTTGTAAGTAGCAACATCATCAGTACCAGCTCACATCACACGTCTCACCAAAGAGAAACAGTTGTAAGTAGCAACATCATCAGTACCAGCTCACATCACACGTCTCACCAAAGAGAAACAGTTGTAAGTAGCAACATCATCAGTACCAGCTCACATCACACGTCTCACCAAAGAGAAACAGTTGTAAGTAGCAACATCATCAGTACCAGCTCACATCACAAACGTCTCACCAAAGAGAAACAGTTGTAAGTAGCAACATCATCAGTACCAGCTCACATCACACGTCCGCACCAAGAGAAACAGTTGTAGTAGCAACATCATCAGTACCAGCTCACATCACACGTCTCACCAAAGAGAAACAGTTTGTAAGTAGCAACATCATCAGTACCAGCACTCACATCACACGCCTCACCAAAGAGAAACAGTTGTAAGTAGCAACATCATCAGTACCAGCTCACATCACAACCGCCTCACCAAAGAGAAACAGTTGTAAGTAGCAACATCATCAGTACCAGCTCACATCACACGTCCTCACCAAAGAGAAACAGTTGTAAGTAGCAACATCATCAGTACCAGCTCACATCACAACGTCTCACCAAAGAGAAACAGTTGTAAGTAGCAACTCATCAGTACCAGCTCACATCACACGTCTCACCAAGAGAAACAGTTGTAAGTAGCAACATCATCAGTACCAGCTCACATCACACGTCTCACCAAAGAGAAACAGTTGTAAGTAGCAACATCATCAGTACCAAGCTCACATCACACGCCTCACCAAAGAGAAACAGTTGTAAGTAGCAACATCATCAGTACCAGCTTCAACATCACACGTCTCACCAAAGAGAACAGTTGTAAGTAGCAACATCATCAGTACCAGCTCACATCACCGCCTCACCAAAGAGAAACAGTTGTAAGTAGCAACATCATCAGTACCAGCTCACATCACACTCTCACCAAAAGAGGAAACAGTTGTAAGGTAGCAACATCATCAGTACCAGCTCACATCACACGCCTCACCAAAGAAAACAGTTGTAGAAGTAGCAACATCATCAGTACCAGCTCACATCACACGTCTCACCAAAGAGAACAGTTGTAGAGTAGCAACATCATCAGTACCAGCTCACATCACAACGCCTCACCAAAGAGAAACAGTTGTAAGTAGCAACATCATCAGTACCAGCTCACATCACACGTCTCACCAAAGAGAAACAGTTTGTAAAGTAGCAACATCATCAGTACAGCTCACATCACAGCGTCTCACCAAAGAGAAACAGTTGTAAGTAGCAACATCATCAGTACCAGCTCACATCACACGTCTCACCAAAGAGAAACAGTTGTAAGTAGCAACATCATCAGTACCAGCTCACATCACACGTCTCACCAAAGAGAAACAGTTTCATCCTTCACAACAGTGATGAGGTGATGAATATCTGAGTTAATTAGATGTCTGTCTAAGTATAGCAGGCTAATTTTCAAGTTCATAATTTTCCATGGCCTACGAATCATGGCCGTGTGGTGGATTTTCTCAGTATGGTGCAACTCTTCGAAATGCTGCCCCTTAAATGGTTTGTTTTCTTTTCCAAATGCCGCCTCTTAAAGATGTCAAATTATTGAATGGTTCAAACTGTATTTTGGTCTTGCTGCTTATGCCGTCCCCTATATGCCGTCCTGCTTGTTGCGGCCGCCTCTCTGTATCATAGCACGGCACGGCATTGCCACGAATGATGATATCCATCCATCATGTGCCATGCCGATAAGCGTGGGCGGTCATGTTCTGCCATCTTACTCGACCACCAGAGTATCGTTTCTCTGATTATCGATAAGACTGCAGTACATGCTATTCTTGGCATCTGTAAAGAAGGTAGTTTGCCCTTGGTTTCCTTCCTAGCAGTGACCATACTGGTAGATGACCGTAGCCAAATGACCCTTGGCAGAACGGAAAATGGTTCCCCACGCCTGGTGTAGACGATAATATCGTCTGGGCTCGAATTGTTGTGAATCAATTGTCGCACCTCTATTTAAGCGCAGCTCGCTGTCAATCCCTGCAATCCTGGTCCAATGAGATCCAACCCTGTACTAGCGGTCCAATGAGATCACAACCCTGTACTAGCGGTCCAATGAGATCACAACCCAGTACTAGTGGACCAATGAGATCACAACCCTGCACTGGTGGTCCAATGAGATCACAACCCTGCTCTCCTGGTCCAATGAGATCACAACAATGCACTCATAGTCCAATGAGATCACAACCCTGCACTAGCGGTCCAATGAGATCACAACAATGCACTCATGGTCCAATGAGATCACAACCCTGCACTAATATCGTCTGGGCTCGAATTGTTGTGAATCAATTGTCGCACCTCTATTTAAGCGCAGCTCTCTGTCAATCCCTGCAATCCTGGTCCAATGAGAGCCAACCCTGTACTAGCGGTCCAATGAGATCACAACCCTGTACTAGCGGTCCAATGAGATCACAGCCCAGTACTAGTGGACCAATGAGATCACAACCCTGCACTGGTGGTCCATTGAGATCACAACCCTGCTCTCCTGGTCCAATGAGATCACAACAATGCACTCATAGTCCAATGAGATCACAACCCTGCACTAGCGGTCCAATGTGATCGCAACAATGCACTCTCGGTCCAATGAGATCACAACTCCCTGCATTAGCGGTCCAATGTGATCACAACAATGCACTCGTGGTCCAATGAGATTACAACCCTGCACGCCTGGTACAATGAGATCACAAACCTGCACGCCCGGTACAATGAGATCACAACCCTGCACGCCCGGTACAATGCGATCACAACCCTAATCTCGCGGTCCAATGAGATCACAACAATGCACGTTCGGTCCAATATGAACATTACTCCGCACAAATACAACAAGATAGCCAATCGTTACAATGTAACCGTTAAACTGTATTCAGAGCTAATTGTACAACACCAGCAAACAAGTTAAAGTCAACTATTTGAGAACGAGATACTTTCTTAAGGCAATAATACATACGTGAGTCATTAGCAATTTCACAATCACTACAGGAGAAATCCGGGGACATTGAACTTAAATATTACAGAAATACTCTTGGAATACCATATACCAAGAAGATGGTAAATAGGGGCATTTTACAATATCTGAGCATTGGGAGAAAAGTGGATCATACGTCTCATATGTCTCAGAAACCGACATTCTTTAGCTTCTATAAAACGCCACATTGGTTAGAAAAGATCATTGAAGGAAGGCATGGTTCTTACATGAAGAGGCAGGATACAGGGCATTGATAATGGGCACAGGGCACTGTAAATGGAAACAAGGCACTGAAAATGGATACAGGGCATTGGAGATGGACACAGGGCATTGGAGATGGGCACAAAACATTGGAGATGGGCACAGGGCATTGGAGATGGACACGGGGCATTGGATATAGACAAATGGCATTGCAGACACGTCTGGCTTAATAATGAATGCGGCAAGGGAACTGCCAAAGGATCGAGAATCTTGTCGGAGGGCTGCGATGAGGGCGACGTTCTGCAAATGACCTGCTATAGGACGAAGATGATGATGATAACCATAATGACAATGATGATGATGGTGATGATGAGTATAATGATGATGATAATAATGGTGATAATCATGATAACGATGATGATGATGATGATTATATTAAAGATGATAATGATGACGATGATTATACTAATGATGATAATGATAATTATGATGATGATGATTATAATGATGACGATAATGATGATTATATTAATACTGATGATAATGATAATGATAATGATGACCATGATAATGCTGATGATTATAATCATGATGAAAACGATTAATATAATAATAGATATAATGATGATAATGATTATAATAATGATGATAATGATTATTATATAATAGTGAGGATAATAATGATGATTATAATAATGGTGATTATGTACTAGTGATGATAATGATGATGATTATAATAATGATGATAATAATTATAATAATGATGATAATCATGATGATAGAAATGATAATGTTGATGATTATAATAATGATGATAATTAAGATTATAGTAATGATGGTGATGATGATGATTATAATAATGATGATAATTATGATTATGCTAATAGTGATGATAATGATGGTAGTGATAATGATGATTATATTACTGATGATAATTATTATAATAATGATGATAATGATAATGATAATTATAATGATGATTATAATGATGATGAGTATGATATTGATGATGATGATGATGATGATGATGATATTATAATAATGATAATGATGATTATGATAGTAATGATGATAATAATGATGCTGATAATGATGATTATACTAATTGATAATAACAATGATAATTATTGTGATTATAATAATAATTATGATGATGATGGTAATGATTATAATAATTATGATGATAATGATGATGATGATAACGGCGTTGGCTGTAAAACAAAACAATGAGGCGGCAAAGGCAACTCGCCCATTTTCAAACAAAACATTCACATAGTTCTCGGGCCTCAAACAGAAGCAGAAATACATCATCACTGCCGTCACCCCCGCTGGCCTTTCACAATACTGATCGAGAACTTCAATGAGACAACGCAGCGGATTGGCCGAGCCTAATTAGGAGAGTTTCTGAGCTACCAACTGATTGGTCGATTCCTCAATGCGCATCAGAAACCGACGCCTGCTGGATGCAAGACGGCGGGAAAGTGGGAGCAAGGAGAGAAGAGATCTTAGGGAAAGTGAAGTCCCCTGTGGTATGGGATCTGAAGCGATAGGAGTTTGCCGGCACCGTGGGAGAATCGGTGGGTCTGGCAGTTGTTAACAGAATGTGTACCATGGGAATGGCCATCAGTTCGTGTCTGGCTTCATGTACGATATCCGTTTCTCACTTTAGTCTGTGCTAGACAGATACTGCGCATTATCGCACTTAAGAAGAAGAAGAAGAAGAAAAGAAGAAGAAGAAGAAGAAGAAGAAGAAGAAGAAGAAGAAGAAGAAGAAGAAGAAGAAGAAGAAGAAGAAGAAGAGAGGATCTGAGTTATATTTAGCTCCCACTTAAGAAGAAGAAGAAGAAGAAGAAGAAGAAGAAGAAGAAGAAGAAGAAGAAGAAGAAGAAGAAGAAGAAGAAGAAGAAGAAGAACCACCGTGTTGCTTCTTTAACTCTCCTAGGCCCACTCTTCCTTAACCTATTCTGAATGAAGTCGCTCGCCATACGCTTACTGCTGACCCCTAAAATAATAAACTTGACTGAACTCCTTCTATTCTACTACCTTGATCAAGAAAAGAAAAAAAAGCTGATCACATTCCGTGTGAGAAGAGGGCACAAGAGACTGAGAACTTTCACACTGGTTGGCGTTCGTGCTATCATTACTATCACGTCTGTGAACACGTGGCCAGGCGGAATAGAGAACAGAACATATCTATTATGTAAAACCGTTGTATACTTTGCCAATAATTCTTCTTCGTCCTCCTCTTTTTCGTCTTCGTTTCCTTTATTGCATGTCCCAGCGGAGAATATGCTGTCACAAAGTTATGACAGAACCCTCTTATATTTTCTTCGTATTCTTCTTCATTATCATGATCGTCATTAACCTCTTCTTAGAGTATAGGCCTTCAGCCAACTCATACCCTCCTTTCTTTTATTTCCTCGTCTTCTGTATCATCATCATCATCATCATCGTCATCATCATCATCATCACCATATCCATCATCATCGTAATCTTCCATCTATCCCCCATGATGCAAAGACCCTTACCCAACTCACACCAAGCCCTCCTCTATCTTGTATTGTCTCACTCAGCCACCCCCATACAAACATCCACACAAACACCCATACAAACATCATTACAAACATCCTTACAAACGTCCATCTAAACATCCATACAAACTTCCATACAAACACTCCTACAAACGTCTACACATACGTCCATATAAACGCCCATATAAACATCCGTACAAGCGACTATACAAACATCCATAAAACATCCATACAAATATCCATACAAACATTCAAACACACATCCATACAAACATCCACAAAGACATCCATACAAACATCCATACAAAAATTCATACAAACGTCCACACAAACTGCAAAGGGTTTTTTCACGTGCGTTGAGCCGTATTTGCTACCTAAAGCCAGCCCCATATTTGTGCAGGCCGGCACCCCATTGGCTGTGGTCGATATCCAACCGCCGCCTCTGCTTCCCGCGGCCTTTTCTGATAACCAAGATAAGCTGTGTCGTCCTGTGAGCCTCGGTTAATTTTCACACACTCCCCGCGATGGAGATTCAACCACCGATCCGACAGGCAAGCGTGCTAACCTCCCTCCATGCTCCTCCACATACAATGCAGACCGCTTAAGGCGATCTCGGATGTGGCGAATGTCTGTTATGAACTACAACATTGTACGTTGTAAATGCATTACTATAGGCTTGAACTCGTATAAGAGGAATTTCTGAAAAGAAGAACCACTTCTTGGGTCCCAGGTGAGTTCGCCTTATCAGGTTGCACTGTATTATTCATCTGTGTCTCTAGTTCTACTTTCCGTGAGTGTTCTGTTTTGTAGCTCTTCCTCTATGTTTTTAACCATGTAGGCTTCAGAAAAAGGACTTTCTATTTAGCTATAGTTAGTTAGTTAGTTAGTCGTAGTTCCAACCTCATAGCAACGGGTTGTCCCCATTATGCTCCGTTCCTGTGCCAGTGAATATCGCACAAAACGCTCCCCACTGCCCAATGTGAAAAGTGGAAAAGACAGGAGTCTCGACAAACACAAGCCCGCACAGACACACTGTGCATAATGCCGCCACCAGAATGTCAACACAATAGTCCCCAACGAAACACCCAGTTCATCTCTGATGGAATCGGCAGTCATTTTCCCATCTGGATGTTTCCTAGATGTTCACCCACACAGTCCACGAAAATACAGTTCATCGTCGATGGCAGTGGCAGTCAACCAGAAGCCCAGCAGCCACGCATTTCTGCATAAGACAAAAACCGGTCAACTCTGGGACATAGCCATCTACCATCGCTCCGACGGGACATAGCCATCTACCATCGCTCCGAACATGCAGTCACGTTCCAAAAAACCTCGGGCAGATTCAAAAGCATTTCACATGAAACTCACAGCTCACAGTGTCGCACCACGCACTCACTCAGTAGCAAGGCGACGGAACCATCAAGCCTCCTTAGTCGCCTCTTACGACATGCATGGTAGGCTACAGTGTTGCTATTCTTTGCTTCCCTTATTTAGCTATACGATTAGCAAGTTGTGTTTTTATGTTTCCCATCCAGCATCAGTCTTGTTCCCACCTCCTGGTACGCTGAAGCCTGTCTGTTTCTCACAGTCTTGTTCTCATCTCCTGGTAAGCTAGAATATGTATATTGTCGGAGTCTTGTTCTTATCTCCTAGTACGATGGAGTCTGTCTATTCGTCAGTCTTGTTCTCACCTCATGATACGCTGAAGTCTGTTCATTCATCGGAGTCTTGTTCTAATCTCCTGGTACGCTAGAATATGTCTATTCGTTAGTCTTGTTCTCACCTTCTTGAAAGCTAGAATCTGTCTATTCATCAGTCTCGTTCTCACCTCCTGGTACGCTAGAATCTGTCTATTTGTCAGAGTCTTGTTCTCCCCTGCTGCTACGTTGAACTCTGTCTATCTTTTTCCCTAAACTCTGCTTAGTGCTTCTAACGAACTATTTTAGTCCATCTATTCTGAGCAGGCACGAGTTAATGAACAATTGCGGATCGAAATTTGACTGAGGGAGATAAACTTTCACACAAAGGAAGCCATTTGCAAGTCTTAACGAGCTCTCAATGACAGCAGAAACACCAGACTTCGTATGCAGCCATGATTAGAACAGTGAATGAGGAAAAGAAGGGGGCAGCGTGGCCGAATGGATACAAGCCCTCGCTCTTAACCTTCCTGTGTGTTGATACTGAGGTAGCGGGTTCAACCCCTACACTGACCAGCTGGACTAAAATGTTGACTTTGTTCTTGATTTGGGGACGTAAATCACACGTACCTGAGAAGTCGGAGAACAACTGTTTGGGATACAGGCTCAAGGAATCCGTATCGGTGGTGAGTACACTCCATTGACGACAGAGACCAGGTTACAATATTGAGACTCGATACGGGACCCGACAGACTGGGGTAGCACTTCTTTAATAAGATATGAGAAACAAATGGTATTCTTATTCTTATTCGTTTTTCAAAGAAAGATTCAGACATACAAACAGATACACCCATCCACATACGGACTGACAGACAGATAGACCGACACACAGACAGACAAATACACACACACGGATGGACAGACAGATAGATAAATCCACCCACTTACGGGTCGACAGTCGGAAAGACAGACAGACCAACCAACCGACCGACAAATAGAAAGACATGCCGACCGACAGGCACACCGACCGACAGACATATAAATAGAGAGGTGTATATACAGACATAGAAAGATAGATAGACAGACATACATACAGACACGTAGAGAATCACCAACAATCCAGACAAAACAGAACACCCACCCACGAATGGTTACTGGCGAACTCTTATTTCGGAATTTAAAAAATGTGCAGCCAGACGAAATATTTTCCTGCCAACAACAACAGCAGCATGATAATGCCAAAAAGGCATATGGAAGCACAATTGGGATGCTCCATTTATTCCCCTCCCCACCCTCCGGATCGTTATCTGCCCATAGTATTCCCATAACCGCGACCCCTGTTTTCCTTGATCCCCAATTTCCTGACTGCCCCGAGCGCGCGAACAATTTGGGGGGAGGACAGGGGGAGTCTGGGTTCTAGCACCAAGAGAATGAAAGAGTCAAATGTCACTCAGGATAAATTATAATGACAACACATTATTGCCAATTTGGGCGATTTTGGTTCGTGCGGTACACAGTGAATTATGTACCTTTGAAGGACTGGGTATGAGGTTGGTTGGTTGTTAGTTAAGTTGCGTATATTCGTATGTTTGCGTGGGTAGAGAATCCGTTACCTTGGGTGGTATCTGATTAGAGGAAGCTAACCTTACACAGATGCATGATGATGAAGTCAGACACGGTAACCTTTGAGGTGCAGAACTAGGCATGACGCACTACCGACGAAACAAAATAACAAAAGAAACGGGCGTTTGTAAAGTCTCACTACACTTTGTATGTAGAACAAATTTGAAAAAAAAAATGAAGTAATGACGCCATCAAAAAATGTGCTCCACAGTCCTTCGTTAAGCAATATGCAGTGAATGGCTGTCGTCTGCTGGGGTAATTCTTTGAACTCCATACCGAATAGCGTTATCAACGGAAGAAAGAATTTTGGTTGAACAATTGTTTCAAAATGGCGGTCGATACACACAGATGGTTGTTCAAAGATTTATAGCAAGATTTCCTGATAAACAACCTCCTCATCGCATTCCGGTTAGAAATTTGTTGAATTATATTTCTTGCTATCTACCTGTTGTTCTTTCTTTCTTGGTTTCTGGCCACCGACCAATTCCACTGCTTACATAAGTGTCCCAGTGTCCTCTTATAGATCACACCAGGAGCATCTTAGCACTGTGCCCGAGACCAGTCCATCTGCGAGGGTCCACTCAAGCGTACATTGGAATTTTAATGCTATAAATAGTCCATGTGTGGGTAGGTATTATAAGTTGTATTTATCCTGGATAACGACGAATTTGACTTCCTCGTTTTGATTTCCAGCTGTCCGTGGATTCTTTTCCACGTACGCAGCGTGTATTGGGTGTTCCGAGGTTTCAGCCCTTATCTGAAAAGGCTGGACGTGTATTACACCTGCATCTTCGGTAAAGTATAAACCCTTTTCTGATTGGTACAAATTCACACAATTCATAGCGTGGACTGAACTTGGGCTGCACGAGCCGGAGACGGATGTCACGACCGCTGAGCCACTCCACCCAGAACCTTTTCTTCTTATCCCTTACACAAACACACATAGTATTAATTGGCGCTCACAGAAGGAGAAGAAGGAAGTAGAAACTAGAAGACGCACTAGACAGCATACAATTTGAAAGCTATAGTTACCGACCGGGATCGAACCTGTCGCCTCCAAATGACGACGGCGCCTCGCTGCAGGAACAAGTGTACTTCGACGCACGACCAACTAGAGTGTAATTGTCTTAGTGGCCTCAGCGGTTCCGCCCATTGATTTCTTCTTATCACTTAGAAAAGTCAGTCATTTCTCATTGCCATCAAGGCAGATAATTTAATTATGCATGCGATAAAGAAAAGTCAATTATTTCTTCTAGGTATATAACCAGGTATTTTATTTCTCTTATTATCTAGAAAAGTCAATTCTTTCTAATTGTCTTTAAAGAATATCATTTCATTCTTCGTGCCGCATAAAAAAGTCAATTGTTTCTCCTTGGTATCTTAAAAAAGTATTTTATTGCTATTGTTACCCAGAAACGGGCTCAAAGACCCCTCTGCCATACACCGCAAGGTACTATATTGGCAGTAAATGACAGTTTTTTTTTTGACAGTTACCCAGAAAAGTCAATTCTTTCTGATTGTCCTGAAGGAAGATCATTTAATTATTCGTGCCATAAAGAAAAATTATTATTTCTCCTTAATATTTAGAAAAATAATATATTTCTCATTGTTACCTAGAAAAGTCAATTATTTCTACTTGTTATCTAGAAAAATCAATTATTTATCATTGTCTTCAAGAAACTTCAGTTATCTTTTCTTATCAGATAAAAGGTCAGTTCTTTTTTCCTCATTGAAATCTAGGAGCTTTCACTCTTTCTCCTTCTCATCTAGGAAAGTCAATTCCTTCCCTCTAATATTTAGAAAAGTCAGGTACTTTTCGTTGCAATCAAGAATAGTCTATTCTTTCTCCTTGGTATCTTGGAAAGGCAACTGTTTCTCCTTGTCATCTAAGAAGACCTAATTCATTATCCGAGTCATATAAGAAAGTCAATTACTTCTCCTTTTCATTTAGACTAGTCTATTCTTTCTCCCTCTCATCTAGAGAATTCTATTCTTTCTCCGTGACATCTAAGAAAGTACATTCTTTCTCTGTTCCGAATATAAAGTCAATTATTACTCCTTGATTTCTAAAAAAATCAATTCCTTCTCTGTGTCAAATAGGAAAGCCAATTATTTTTCCCTGTCATGTAGAACAGTCAATTCTTTCTCACTGTCTTCATGGAAGATCATTTCCCTATCCTTGCCATATGGAAAAGTCAATTATTATTACCTTGTTATCTAAACATGTCAACTCTTTCTCATTGTCATATCGAAAAGTCAATTATATATTTTTTTGTTAAATTGCATCTAGAAAAGTAAATTATATTTACAGGTTATGTGAACAAATTTAGTTGTTGTTTTTTCCACTTGCCATCTGAGAAAGTCAAGTCTTTCTAAAAGTCATCCGGGGAAAATTAATTCTTTGACCTTTTCTTCTATAAATGTCACCTTTCCCTTTATCTTCTACCAAAGTCAAATCTTATGCCTTGAATTCTACACATGTCAATCAGTGCCATTAAACGTAATATTACCGTGCTAATTGTAGGTCTTCCCTCAGTATAAAAGTCCATACAAACGACCAATAAAAGGCTCAAAGACAAGTCATTAGTTCCGCATATTGAGGTCAACAGTTCCGCAAAGGTCAAAGATACACCTTAAAGTTCTGACTAAATCTACTTTCTTTTAAACCATATCAGTACAGTATACAACTGGCTGGCTGGCACTTTGCCGTCTTGACAGGCGATGATAGTTTGTTACACTGCGCTTCAAAAAAGGCGGTGGCGAACGTGACTGATCAGACCAATTGGCCCGTTAAATGTTCGTCCTCAATGGGTGCATGCGATCACTTGGTCAATTCCACCACCACGCTCCATCTAACGTCTCACACGCTCAGTGCTGACCTATTTGCAGCCATGTTATCCTGTGTCTTTATTCCATTTCGGATCGTTTTCCCTCTGTGCAACCCAATAAGCAGCGACTTGCTCCCAAAGTGCAATACCAAAGCCCGTATCATTCGTGTCCCCCTTAAACACATCTTTGTACCGTAGTAGAAGTCGACCCGGAGATCTTTTAACCATTTGTAATTCACCAAAAATGATGTCCTGTGGTATTCTACCATCGTCCATCCCCCTAATGGCCCTATCCATCTAAGTACACAAATCATAAACAGGAATAATCAGTACCTCCATCGTTCTATTATCAGGTCAATGGATACGACCACCCCAATCCACCAAGTCGGGTCAAAGGTCCCGAAGCGAGGTCACACCACTATCCTAAAGTGTTGGCCAAAATTGCCAGCTGCACGGGGCCTCGGGAATTTAACCTGTCATTGTAGGTCTAAGTGGAACTATCTTGGCTGTGTGAGCACATAGATCATTTGGCACAACCAGTGACGCCCGTTTAGCGTGTCATCCAAACGCGAAATGGAGCTATCTTTGCTGGAATGGCAATTACGAGGTAAATATTGTGGAGCATTCCAAATTGAATGTTCGGTTGCGGGTGAAGCTTCGCAGCAAATCTGATTTGTGTTCATGAATGGACCCTGGGCTGGTGGTATGCGGGACGGTAGGGGAAGTCCCAGTGCATCAGAAAAGCAAAGCACGTGGCAGGCAGTTTATACCAAGGACGCACTTTTGCACAAATTGTCTTTTCCAAATGCGATTTGAATATTTCTTCTTCTTCTTCTTCTTCTTCTTCTTCTTCTTCTTCTTCTTCTTCTTCTTCTTCTTCTTCTTCCGTTAATCTACAAATGGAGTATCGGCGTGAAACTGCGTTTGTACTGGTAAACCACAAATTCCAGCAACTGTTTTAATTGATTCAGTGCCAAACAAAAAGTGAGTTTCGACCAGACATGGTACACCATCAAATGAACAGGCATTATAATATACATTTTCCTTCAGTGATCATTGAAATTGCGGAAGATACCTCCAAATAAAACAAACAGCCGGATGACACCCGTATGGCGATATACGGCCCTTCTGTTCAATTGGGAGGTCAGATGTGGCGATATATCGTCCTTCTGTACAAATGGGAGGTCAGATGTGACGATATATCGTCCTTCTGTACAAATGGGAGGTCAGATGTGACGATATATCGTCCTTCTGTACAAATGGGATGTCAGATGTGACGATATATCGTCCTTCTGTACAAATGGGATGTCAGATGTGACGATATATCGTCCTTCTGTACAAATGGGAGGTCAGATGTGACGATATATCGTCCTTCTGTACAAATGGGATGTCAGATGTGACGATATATCGTTCTTCTGTACAAATGGGAGGTCAGATGTGACGATATATCGTCCTTCTGTACAAATGGGAGGTCAGATGTGACGATATATCGTCCTTCTGTACAAATGGGAGGTCAGATGTGACGATATATCGTCCTTCTGTACAAATGGGAGGTCAGATGTGACGATATATCGTCCTTCTGTACAAATGGGATGTCAGATGTGACGATATATCGTCCTTCTGTACAAATGGGATGTCAGATGTGACGATATATCGTCCTTCTGTACAAATGGGAGATTAGATGTGGCGACATATCGCCCGTATGTACAAATTGGAGATCAGAAAAATAAAAACTCTGAGTACATGTAAGCAGCATAATCACGTATGACGCGTTAAATTGTACATATGAAGAATAGCAGATCACACATCAGGTGACGAATGGCACAGAACAAGTTCAGAGTTAACCACTCTTTGTACCATTAAATACAACAGTGGCAGTAGAACAAACAATATATCCAACTTCCAGACTCGTCATTGAATAAAACAATGGCAGCAGAAGAAAAAACAATTGATCCAACTTCCGGACTCGCCATTGAATACAACAATGGCAGCATAAGAAAAAAAAATTATTCAACTTCCAGACTCGACATTGGATACAACAATGGCAGCAGAACAAACTAATTATCCAACTTCCAGACTCGCCATTGAATACAACACAGGCAGCAGAACAAACTAATGATTCAACTTCCAGACTAGCCATTGAATACAAGACTGGCAGCAGAACAAACAATATATCCAACTTCCAGACTCGCCATTGAATACAACAATGGCAGCATAAGAAACAAAAATTATCCAACTCCCAGACTCGCCATTGGATACAACAATGGCAGCAGAACAAACTAACGATCAAACTTCCAGACTCGCCATTGAATACAACACTGGCAGCAGAACAAACAATTTTTCCAACTTCTAGACTCGCCATTGAATACAACAATGACATCATAAAAAACTAATGATCCAACTTCCAGACTCGCCACTGAATGCAACAATGTCTGCAGAACAAAATAATGATTCAACTCTCGGACTCACCATTAATGACAAAACTGAAAGCAGAACAAACTGGTGATAAAACTGTTAGACTCACCATTAATGACAAAACTAAAAGCAGAATAAACTATTGATCAAACTGTCCCACCTTCAATTAACTACAACTATGAGAGTAGAACAAACTAATGATCAGTCACCATTAACTACAACAATGAAAGCGGAACAAACTAATGATCCAATTCCCCGAGTCAATATTAACTACAACAATGAAAGCAGAACAAACTAATGATCCAACTCCCCGAGTCAATATTAACTACAACAATGAAAGCAGAACAAACTAATGATCAGTCATCATTAACTACAACAATGAAAGCAGAACAAACTAATGATCAAACTCCCCTAGTCAATATTCACTGTAACAATGAAAGCAGAACAAACTAATGATCCAGCTCCCTGAGTCAATATTAACTACAACAATGAAAGCAGAACAAACTAACGATACAACTCCCCGAGTCAATATTAACTACAACAATGAAAGCAGAATAAACTAATGATCAGCTACCATTAAATACAACAACAAAAGCAGAACAAAGTAATGATCAGCCGCCATTAAACACAACACTGAAAGCACAATGACCCGATGAACCCATTGCCAGACTCACCCCTTGGAATGTTGTGTCTCCTCTGTTCGTCCTCAAACGCCTTAAAGCTCTCGGCTATGACATGTGACATCTTCTGAGTGGTCCCTGGTGTGAGTGGAGGCACCCCATTGCTACTCGGCAGTTCTGTGGATGGCAGCGGAAAGGAAACAGTTGTTTAGTGACGTGGGCAAAGGAATTGCGTAACAAGGCAATGATGCATTTATAGACAGTATTTGTGCAAGAAAGCATTCAAGATGTGGGAGAAACAAGTTACTTTTATACTGCGAGGAGCTGCTTTTCTGTCGGCCGGTCGGTGGTAATATTTTTTAATCTCGATTGAAGTAAGGTATTTTTTTTATTTCACCAGAGAGAGCGAGAGAGAGAGAGAGAGAGAGAGAGAGAGAGAGAGAGAGAGAGAGAGAGAGAGAGAGAGAGAGAGAGAGTGGGGGACGAACGAACGAATGAACGAACGAACTAACGAACGAACAAACTTTATTTTCAAAGGGTTAATAATTGGGCACGCAGGCCCGTCTGATATTCTACCCTTGAGAGAAAGAGAGAGGAGAGAGAGAGAGAGAGAGAGAGAGAGAGAGAGAGAGAGAGAGAGCAAGAGGTCTAAAAGAGAGACAGTGAGCACATTAGAGAAACAAAGGAGAGATAGAGAGGAGGCTACAGAGAACGAGGGAGTTAGAGAGAGCTAAAGAGAGAGAGAGTGAGAATAAATGACACATAGTCAGAAAGAGAGGGTGAAAGAGGTTGGCAGAGAGGCAGAGTGAGAACGGAAGAGAGTCAAACAGGGAAAATGAATAGGAGAGAGAGAGAGAGAGAGAGTCAAAGAGGGGGTTATAAAGAGCGAGATAGAACAAATGAGACAATCGGAAAGTGTGAGAGAGGTCTGAGAGAGAAAGAGAGACAGACAGCAGGAAAGAGAGCCATTGAGGCAGAAAAAGAGCAGGTGAGAGAGAGAGAGAGAGAGAGAGAGAGAGAGAGAGAGAGAGAGAGAGAGAGAGAGAGAGAGTAAAAGAAACAGGCAGACATACAGACATCTAGACACACATACATATATAAAGATAGATAGAAGGGGGAGAGAGAGATTTTTAAGATGCAAAAAGAGACTTCCCAAACGCAGCTTCATTTGCCTGGTTCACAGTGTCAGCACGGACTATGGTTGTAAAATGCACAACAATTACCCAGACTCCGTAACTAGCAACAATCTATCTCCGCGCTGTAAGAGGACACGATATTACATGTACACCGCACCGCGGCATAATTATCTATATATGGTAACGAAGAAATATCTATTTGGCGTGGCACTGTAAAGTACGGGAGGGAAATGTTCGGCCTGTGGGCCGTAGAAGGTTCGCGAAATCATTATGGTCTGGCACTGCCAAGGAAATCACAGCCATATGGGATAGAACCCGGTGCAATGACTTGGATCCTCTTGTCTTTATCCAGCAATATCCATTGTTGGGAAACCCTTGACGCCACTGAAATAGCATCATCATGTACCGGTCCACAGATTGTGGACTTTGGTGTTCCAGACCAATTCTTCATGCAACCGTCTCAGTCCTTTCAACATATTATCTCGGTCTGCCACTGATATTTCCGGTTGGCACAATGCTTTTTCAGTGCCTCTCTTCTCATTATTTAACCGAAGAGTGTTTTGACATAAAAAGAGTATTAAATTCACATATTTTGATGTTCAGCCCCTACAGCGGTCAGTTGTACTATAATGTTGACTTGTCGTCCTTGACTTCGGGGCGTAAATTACAAGTACCTCAGAAGTCGGTTGGCCTAGTGGCGAGGGACACTAGTAATAGGGAAAGCTAATCTAAACTCAAATATCAGTCCAGTGCACTAGAAGTAGTAGCACGTGTATGGACTACGCTTGAATCTAAAGCGAAGTAACGAAAAAGTAAACAAAAAACAAACAAAACAAAACACTCATATTTTGATGGCACTCAACGAAGTAGGGGTCAGAAGTCACAACAGACCATATTAAACTTGAAAACTATGGTGGGATTCGAACCTGTAGCCTTCAAATGACGACCGCGTATCTCTGAAGAAACATGTATCCTTCGTAACGTAAACCAACTATAGTAATGAGCCGTTAGTGTTGAGTACACAACGCGGCTAAACTGTACTCACAGCCAGGTTTTCCCCTATACGCCTACACTTTTAATGATGTAAACACGAGCCACACCTGCATGCCGTCGCCGCCCCCGCCGATGTCCAGCATACATATGTACCCTGGCAGATAGAGAGCTGGTCTTGATAAGGCACATATCGCCGGCAGGTGTGCGGGCGCGTAATTATGCTAAAGGATAGATCACAAGGTCTGGTTTACATACACACTCAAGTGTAGAAGTGGACGAAGTAGCAGTGGACGGACTAAGTTAGTTAGTTAACACACCACATCATGTTTTCTCAAGATCTCTTCATCTCATCTTGTTCCTCTTGTACCTTGCGGTGTCTAGGTGAAGCATAAACAGCGGGAGAGTGCCCGTCCATCATCTCATCTTGTTCCTCTTGTGCCGTGCTGATGTGAAGCAGAAACAGCGGGAGAGTGGCCATTTATGGGCTTTATATATCGAGATTCCCATGGGCTCTGTTATTTCCCTCTCTCGATCATTTACAGGATCGGCCTCTTCTTCTGGTTCCATTTGGTCTGTACATCATTGCCTTTTGTGGTATACTGTTAGTTGGTAGCCTAGTTATATGGCCGAGCAATTTGATTTCCAGTTTTCCAATTTGGACATAAAACAAGTTCGTTACAGTAAGTTGCTTACCCTATACAGGACGTCCCAATCAACCCCAGCATTGTTTGTTTTTTTGGACTGTGCGTGATTTTATAGATAATTCTACATTCAGCAGTTTGCCACGATTCCCAGATAATACCGGGTCGGGGTTAGAAACCAGCCCAAGACTATTTTAGAGCAGATCGCTTTGCGTTGATTTCGACTGCATGAGAGTCGACCGTTCAGAAAGCAAAGGCAAACTTTTTTTTTTAAAGTTGCATATCCCTAACAGGACGCTGCAGTCAACACCAGCATTTTTCAGCAGTTGTTGATGTTTTTGGCAAGATTACGCTTTCTGAGCGACCGGCTCACATACTCCGTAAGCAACCAACGCGATACGATCGCTGCCGAATCTCGCTGCAGCTGTGGTCCTCACGTGGATGTACGGGATTACGGAGAAAGTCGTTAACTCCTTCGCCAGGGATGACCGGCAATGGCAAACTACTGAACGTAAAATTACCTAGTAGATCAAAACAGTCAATGGATTCTGGGGTAGATTGCAGCGTCCTGTAAAAGGGCATGCAACTAACTTTTAGGTTGCCGTTGCTTTTTGAACGGCCGATGCTTATACTCTTTTGAAAATCAACGCAACGAGATCTGCTCCCAAATCGCCTGCACCTGACGTCAAACAATTCAGTAACAGTGGGAGAATTCAGTAACAGTGGGAGAATTCAGTAACAATGGAATAAGTGTATAAAGTGGAAGATCTTTTTACGTGTGGCAGAATTCAGTAACAGAGGTAGAATTCAGTAACAGTGGGAGAATTCAGCAACAGAGGGAGAATTCAGTAACAGTGGTAGAAATCAGTAACAGTGTGAGAATTCAGTAACAATGGGACAATTCAGTAACAGTGTGAGAATTCAGTAACCCTGGGAGAATTCAGTAACAGTGAAAGAATTGAGTAACAATGGAATAATAGTATAAAAGTGGAAGATCTTTTTACGTGTGGAAGAATTCAGTAACAGTGGGAGAATTCAGTAACAGTGGGAGAATTCAGTAACAAAGGAATAAGTGTATAAAATTGGAAGATCTTATTACGTGTGGAAGAATTCAGCAACAGTGAGAGAAATCAGTAACAGTGGGAGAATTCAGTAACAGTGTCAGAACTGGAGAGCTCGGGGTGAGTTGGCTGTAGACTTATACCCCAACAGGAGATTGAGGGCAAAAAAAGGAAGAAGAGGAACTGAATAATAGTGTAACAACTGATTAGGAGTGGAAAAATTAAGTAACAGTGCGAAAATTGTATAACTATTAAAATAAAAAAAAACTGTCATTCATTGCCAATATAGTACCTTGTGGTATATTGAGGGGGGGGGGGGGGGGGGGGGGGTGGTTGAGCCTAAGGAATTAAGGCATCCTGGCTAGTGCAGTCGCCGCGAACTGCGCAGGTTAGAGTTTAGAGTTTTCTTTTTGTCCCTGATAGGAAAAAATGAGTTAATTAATTAAATTAATTAGTTAATTAAATAAGTGTGGAATAAATGAACAATTTGTTAATTACATAAGAGTGGAGGGGCTGAACAAGGAAAGAATAAAATTAGAGTGTAATAATAGAACAACACTAAAAGAATCAAATAAGAACCGATGAATCAGTGCGCGCAAAAAAATGGAACCAAACTGAGTTATTCCCCTTGTGCTCAACAAACCATATAATTTACAGCCACGTACTCACAAACATTCATCAGCCGTTGGGAGTCAACTTTGCAGAACATTTAAATCTTCTGAGATAAGCAGGTGACGGTTTTAAGTGCGGTGACTGGAAGCTGTGGGTAAACTACTCGTATTTTAGGCTGGGTAGCGAGAGAAGGACATTAGCATTAAATGTTTAGGGAATTATTGCATTGTTTTGATGAATGGGGTTAAAGTAACACTCCAGCACACCAACTACAACAGGAGGGAAAACACACATACAAGATATCATAATAGTGGCATATACTACAGGTCATCATGGCCGAGCAGATAAGAGCGCCCGCTCTTAAATTTCAGGTGTGCTGATGCAGAGGTAGCCGTTTCTACTCCTATACCGGTCATCTGGACTAAAATATTGACTTCTTGTCCTTGACTTGGGGACGCAAATTACAAGTACCTCAAAAGTCAGGGAGGGTTCGCCTGATGGTGAGGGACATTGGTAATAGGGAAAGCTACCCCACGCGCGTAGACTACGCTTTAGTTTAAAGTGAACGAACGGGGGGAGAAAAGCGATTAATACGATACATTTCGTGAAAAACAAGTAATCTTCAGATTTGGCGCAAGCCACAACGGATTCAAGTTTCACCCCTTCAACAAGTTACTCTTTGGTACCACTTACCAATGGGGAATTGAAAAGTCCACGCGGCACAGATAATAGTGACCGCTGACCACATCCAGCAGGATTGCCCTGTATACCAGACCCACATGACAAACATGATCATCAAGTACACGCTGTATTGTTTAATAACTGTGCAGTGTTTGAAAATATTGCCGGTTCAAGTTTTGTATCTACCTATTATGTTGCTTGAACTTTACAAAGGGTGAATACAAACCTTGGACCGGCAATATTTTCAAACATTGCAAAGTCATTATAAATACACCTTATAAAATGTCCTTTGTAGGAACGTCGTCCTCACCAGGAAAGGAAAATTGTCTCGGCCCATCGCTAGTTCTCCCGCCTCGCGCACCCCCATGCCTAAGATGTCTGCAATGTCCTATATTCATCATCATGCTGGCTGACCTCTGCTCCTTGTTCCTGGAACCACGCCTTCCACCACTGGTCTTTCTAGGTCACAAACAATAAATTATAATTATTTCATTTTCCGAGACAACGATTTTCTTGGATGTTCAGACTGTGTAGAATGTCGATGTGCTCTTTTTCTTGATCCTCGTTATTCTATACTCTGTTTACTTTTGTCTGCCCCAATATAAAATTCCATATCTCAGTAACCAACTGAGAGAAAATGATGAGATTTAGCATATAATCTTATCATTATATCCACCCAACCAAAAATTTTTGTTCTGGAGATTGTACAGCAGATTTCAAATTCTGTGTATATGCGGTATATAATTTACGGGTCAGAGATGCTTGCTTGCTTGTGTTCGTTGGCTTGAGCTCCAACGCAAAGTCCTGTATGTCGGATGAAGGCATCCTGTTGTCCAACATCAGTGTGATGTCATACAGGACCTGAGGTTTGCGTGAGTATCCGTTGTCCCATGTCTGGCTTATTGGTGTGCAGACTGGTGGTTCCTCGCCGTACAGGCAGACACTCTCCGACTTCGGAAGAAACATCGATCCTACTGATGTTAGCCAGGTCCCCGAAGAGACCTGTTGCCCAGGACGCTCGACGTGGGCGTGTCAGCAGGTCTTGGCCAGTATATATCCCGGCCCTGGTGCCTTGGAAACACCTCTGCCTCCCACGGGTCAGAGATGAGGTGCACATTATTAAATGTATTACGTCTTCACACTGAAACAGCCTTGAATAGTTAATTTTCTCGTGAGACATGGGATTGGCCTTATGACAAGAGCCTCGCATCGTGGAACGGGGCATTACTGTAAAACAAGTTTGTTAGCGATAAATCACTAGTTTTTCACCATAACATCAAAAAATGTCGCCGCTTTCCGTGATTTAAGTTGCTTTTGGACCTATTAAAGACATATTCCTTGGGTGAGGGTAAATATAAGACGGCAAGAAAAATTTCATAACGATGCAACAGACAGTTTTCAAAATAACTGATCGTGAATGAAGGCATTCATTTCTGGACAGACTATAACAACTTTTCTGTGGCAGTTCAGTACAACTTTTTAGTTATCCCGCCATACCAACTCTTAAGCAGTTTTGTTTTCTGTATTATTTAGTTCTTTCACTCTTATTTTATTCTCATTGCTACTTAGTTCTTTCACTCTTATTTTTTTCTTACTGCTATTTAGTTCTTTCACTCTTACTTTATTCTCATGGCTACTTAGTTCTTTTACTCATATGCTGTTCTCATTGCTACTTAGTTCTTTTATTCTTATATTATTCTCATTTCTACTTAGTTCTTTCACTCTTATGTTATTCTAGTTGCTATTTAGTTCTTTCACTCTTATTTTATTCTCACTGCTACTTAGTTCTTTCACTTTCATTTTATTCTCATTGCTACTAGTTATTTCACTTTTATTTAATTCTCATTTCTACTTAGTTCTTTTACTCTAATTGTACTTTCATTGCTACTTAGTTCTTTAACTCTTATTTTATTCTCGTTGCTACTTAGTTCTTTCACTCTTATTTTCTTCTCATTTTATATTATATTTAACTCTTACATATGTCTTTCACTATTATTTTATACTTAGCTCCTACATACGTCTTTCACTATTATTTTATACTTAACTCTTACATACGTCTTTCACTAATAATTAGTTCTGTTAGTCTTACATTAGTCTTTCACTACTATATAGAATTTAGAACTGTCACTCTTTTTGTATTCTCCATCTGTTAATTACTCCTTTTACTCACATTAAGTTTTACACTGTAACAGAAGTCTTACACAATTATTGATTCTGTTCACTCTTTATTTCATTTTAAAACTCTAAATAAGCTTATTTGTTAGTGTCGTCCCAACATTGATCTCTCAGCAGCGTGTCTCTATTTTACCTCTAAATAATGTTTTCATTATTATTTAGTTATGTTTCATCCTAAAATGTGTCTTTCTCGGTTATTTAGTTATTTCATTCTTCTTCTTTCATCTTCTGCGGTCGTCCGGAATGTTGTTTTAGACGTAATTGCGTTGTGGTCTGTTTACAGCAGAACTGCGATATGTAAACCTTTCGGCCGACCTTTTTAGGCATTTATTGACCGGTTTACCTTCCAGGGGTTCTTTCAATCTAGTTGCTGTTCCGTGAGAATTACTTGGCAACTTTGGGACGCAGAGGTGTTTCCAAGGCACCAGGGCCAGGTTTTATACTGGCCAAGACCTACTAACACGTCCTATTCGTGCGTCCTGGGCAACAGGTCCCTTCGGGGTCCTGGCTAACGTAGTAGGATCGCTGATTCTTCCGAAGTCGGAGAGTATCTGCCTGCACGACGAGGAACCACCAGTCTGCACACCAATAAGCCAGACATGGGACAATGGATACTCACGCAAACTTCAGTCCGGTATGACATCACACTGATGTTGGACAACAGGATGTCTTCATCCGACATACAGGACTTCATGCTTTAATTCACAGCCAGCGAACGCAAGCAAGCAAGCAAGCACTTGGCAACTTTCATTCTAGTTGCTGTTCCGTGAACATTACTTGGCAACTTTCACTCTAGTTGCTATTCCGTGAGAATTACTTGGCAAATTTCGTTCTAGTTGGTGTTCCGTGAGAATTACTTGGCAACTTTCGTTCTAGTTGCTGTTCCGTGAGAATTACTAGGCAACTTTCGTTCTAGTTGCTGTTCCGTGAGAACTACTTGGCAACTTTCGTTCTAGTTGCTGTACCGTGAGAATTACTTGGCGACTTTCATTCTAGTTGCTGTTCCGTGAGAATCACTTAGCAACTTTCATTCTAGTTGCTGTTCCGTGAGAATTACTTGGCAACTTTCATTCTAGTTGCTATTCCGTGAGAATTACTTGGCAACTTTCATTCTAGTTGCTGTTCAGTGAAAATTACTTGACAATTTTCATTCTAGTTGCTGTTCCGTGAGAATTACTTGGCAACTTTCATTCTAGTTGCTGTTCCGTGAGAATTACTTGGCAACTTTCGTTCTAGTTGCTGTTCCGTGAGAACTACTTGGCAACTTTCGTTCTAGTTGCTGTACCGTGAGAATTACTTGGCGACTTTCATTCTAGTTGCTGTTCCGTGAGAATCACTTAGCAACTTTCATTCTAGTTGCTGTTCCGTGAGAATTACTTGGCAACTTTCATTCTAGTTGCTGTTCCGTGAGAATTACTTGGCATCTTTCATTCTAGTTGCTGTTCCGTGAGAATTACTTGGCAACTTTCATTCTAGTTGCTGTTCCGTGAGAATTACTTGGCAACTTTCATTCTAGTTGCTGTTCCGTGAGAATTACTTGGCAACTTTCATTCTAGTTGCTGTTCCGTGAGAATTACTTGGCATCTTTCATTCTAGTTGCTGTTCCGTGAGAATTACTTGGCAACTTTCATTCTAGTTGCTGTTCCGTGAGAATTACTTGGCAACTTTCATTCTAGTTGCTGTTCCGTGAGAATTACTTGGCAATCTTTCATTCTAGTTGCTGTTCCGTGAGAATTACTTGGCAACTTTCATTCTAGTTGCTTGTTCCGTGAGAATTACTTGGCAACTTTCATTCTAGTTGCTGTTCCGTGAGAATTACTTGGCAACTTTCATTCTAGTTGCTGTTCCGTGAGAATTACTTGGCAACTTTCATTCTAGTTGCTGTTCCGTGAGAATTACTTGGCAACTTTCATTCTAGTTGTTGTTCCGTGAGAATTACTTGGCAACTTTCATTCTAGTTGCTGTTCTCTATCTATATTTAGATATTTGGATGTTTTAGAATAGGCGCTATGTGATAGTTGATGTTGGTTGCTTTCTGTGTTTACATTTCTATTTCTGTATCTAGTCTTCCATCTCTAAATGTTACAGAACAATTCGTAGAATACAGTGGACAAAACAAAAAAAAAGACTTGAGCATCGAAGAATAATAGCTCTCACCCATAAGTAGTATCATAATGAAAGATAAACTCTACGGACCACTGAGTAAACTACATAAAGCAGTGATGTTTATATAACAGACAACATTATAGACATATCTCAAGCGAACAAAAGAAGAAGAGGAAGAATAAGTAGTATCATGTCTCGGAAAAGGGTACTTTGATCACGCCAGTTGGCTGCATATCATTTACAGGACGTGGCAGTCAACCTCAACATTTTGGCTATGTGTGATTTTTATGGCAAAGTTTACGTTCAGCACTTTGCCATTGCTTTCTGAACGACCGACACTCATACCATTGTATGAAATACAAAGCAAAGCGGTCAGTTGGCAAATCTCCCGCAGTTGTGTTTCGAACGCGGTCTGTGATATTACGAATTGTGTCCATAACCCCTTTGTCACAGAACCGGTCATGTCAGAAAGGTTTAGAAAGAAAAGAAATGAGAAGTATGGCTTCTGAGAGAAGAGGCTGGGTAGACCAACACGACGGAGAACACAGAACATTAATTGATTCAGTGATAACGGATAATATATTGTCAAATGTGACCGCCCCATTTGGACAGAAAGAAGATATATCGTCATAATAGGGTCATCGTGTTATTTGTTTTGTTTCGTGGTATCTTCCGTAATTTCACTGCTCAGTAAAACGAAATTTACTTTATAATACTTGTTCATTTGATTGTGTACCATGTTTGGTCCAAATTTACTTTATGTTTGGCGCTGAATCAGTTAAGGACAGGAGAAGCATGAAATCAATCAATCAATCAATCATGTGCCATGCCGGAAAGCGTGGGCGGTCATGACTCGCCATTTCACTCATGAAATGAGGCATGAAAACCCATCAGCAAATGACTTTCGACGGATCTAGGGTCTTTACTTGAGGTTGTAAGGAGACCGACGTCCTACAAAAATACTTACCACATGATGATGATGATGATTGATGATGATGATGATGATGATGATGATGATGATGATGATGATGATGATGATCATCATCATCATCATCATCATCATCATCATCATCATCATGATAACAGCGGTCAATGAACTCAGCACTCCCTTTAAAAATGAGTAGTCATGAATTCTAAAAAAAAAAAAAAACCAAAAACCCCACCACCATTAGACGTCAGAGGCGTATCTGCTTGCGTCTTGCAGAGTATACTTATAGGCCCACTTAATGGTTCGGCGAAGGCAGCACTTTACTTCTAGGTGTTCTTGCTCGCAGATGTGCGCGCACAGCGCCTTTGAACTGCACAATCTGGCCGAGAAACGTGCGTTACTTCCCCTTAATGACGTAGTTAATCAGACCCTGAAACTTTTGGGAAACTCTGGGACCACCAGTATAATAAAATTAATAAATGTGCAGGTGCCCCAGCGAGGTGTGCAAGACGTAGGTGCTGATTTTGTACCTTCTTCATCTACTTTCAACCGAGCACCTGTTAGTTAGTTGCATGTCTTATACGGAACGTCGCAGTCAGTAGTCTGCCGGTTGTTCAGATATCAAAGGCAAACTTGCCAAGACATCACAAACAGCCAAATATTGCTGGGGTTGACTGCGACGTCCTGTACAAAATATCCAACTAAATAGCAGGTGCTAGGTTGAAGGTTGACGATGAAAGTAGAATTAGCACCTACGTCTTGCCCTCGTCGCTTGGAAAACTCGTTAGTTAGCTCGGAATGAGCGCATTGCTTGCCTCTCGTTTCTGCCCTTTTGGAGCATGGGTCTCAATCCCTGTCAAGCCAAGCTGCCCCCTTTTGTTGCTGTCTCCTCCAGCTTCATTCCCTCGCCATGTTATTACTCTGTCTTTAATTTTTTTCTCTTTGTGTCAAGGACTCTCCGTGGTGAAGTGGATAGGCTGTCTGCCTCATGCGCCGAAGGTTGTGGCTTCGATTCCGCGCTAAGTCGTTCGGTTCACGAGTGCAATTTTCTCGGAGACTCCTGTGAGCCGTCGCTGAATCTACGGAATTCGTGCTTTGTGTGACGCTTTCGGCAGGCCGCCCCACGGAAAGAGACCGAGCTAAATGGGATAAAACACAGTGCAATGAAGTCGCTTTCTTGTCTTTTAAACACTTTTTAAAAGCTTCTTGTATCTGTAGTTCTCCTGCTTCGTTTGCCTTGTGAGTTCCCGAGAACGGTCTTGCCAGTGACACTACTAGAACGAGTTCTCAGTGTGTGTCCGCCTTATGAAACGACAACCTCTTTTCCTCTCTTCGTGAATCGATGGAATCTGTCTAGTTGTTTCCCTAAGCTCCGCACTGTACGATGGTGTTCGATGGCTACACGATATATACTGCTTTTGTTTTTGGTTGATAGTCATAACATAATTTTTACTTATATAAATCTACGTTACTGACAAATAACAATGTCAACACACGATACGGAGTAAAGTTATAACAACAACATCTAAAATTACAGAAATGGTGTAGTGTAAATGATAAATCTATATTTAATCATTGGAAATCCTATGGGGTTAGTATGGTCGAGAGGATAAAAGCACTCGCTCTGAAACATCGGGCGTGCTGATACCGAGGTAATGGATTCATCCTACTCACCGGTCAGTTTGACTTAAAATGTTGACTTCTCGTCCTTGACTTGGGGACGTACATTACAAGTACCCCAGAAGTCGGCATGGTTTTGACTGATGGCGAGGGACACTTGTAATAGGAAAAGCTAATCCACCGCAAAAATCAGCCCAGTGCTGCTACTAAAAGTAGTAGCAGGTATATGGACTATGCTTGAATTCAAAGCAGAAGAACGCCCCCCCCCCCCCCCCCCTCTAAAAAAAACGACATCGAAGTAACCATTTTAATCTAAGAAAGGCCAGGTATTCCTGAATCTACAGCCCAGGCAAAACTAGCTGTCAGCTTGGCGCGGCTGTACGTCAACTCACACTCGCTATCATCAAATCTAACAATTACCACGCAACAACAAAGCTGGGTGCAACAATGATCGTTTACAACAGCTACCACCTCCATCTGGCGAATACGCTTGATCCTTCATTAAGCTCGCGGGTACCTGAAGCCGATAAGAACAGGTTCTTATGTACACACAAGGTTCGGAAGGAACATGAATTCAGACTTTAACCTTTAATTTCTCGGTTTTGGTTTGGAAGAGAAGGAGCTTTTAACCTGCAGCGTGAAAATATCTGGCAAACTGAATTGGACCGTTAACAATGAAGTGATTTCACTGCTGCGTGACAAGAATAGGGAGAACGGTGCTAATGAAGACAAAGTACAAGTCAATATTGGTCCTGGAGATTTGATCAGCAGAAATTTACAATTCTGGCCAAGTGAAAGCTCCTGGAGATATGTCGGCACCAACAGACCAGTTAGGCGCTAGTGAAGTGAAGCAGTTATTGACAATGCTGACGTTAATCTAATGATAATTGTGTGTGTGTGTGTGTGTGTGTGTGCGCGCGCGCGCGCGCACTTTTGAGGCTTTGCTGGAGTTGGACTTACAATAGTGATGTGGTAAACATTTTGAATGTAAGTTAAAAAGGTACCTCTCTTTATTCACCCTATTCCTTAACTTCATATATATATATATATATATATATATATATATATATATATATATATATATATATATATATATATATATATATATATATATATATATAGTCATTTCACACATTGGCAAGTTGGACTTAAATGTTGACTTCTCGTTCAGGCACTGGATGGTGATGATGTTTAAAATAGTGTAGATTCCGAGTACAAGTGCCGTATACAAAATATCCGCAGACAAGGTGTGGGGAAGATACTGGTTTGATTGACTGAATATTGATTGATTGGTTTAAACAAAGTTTTAAATGTTTATTAAAAAGTCAGTTGCATGTCATTTACAAGATGAAGCAGTCAAACCCCAAATTATTTTGGCTGTTTGTGATTTCGTGCCAAGTTTACCTCCAGTAGTTTGAACTATTGCTTTCTATACGACCAGCATTCACTAACATTGTATGAAAACCAGCGCAAGGCGGGTTGTTTCCAAATCTCCCGCTGCTGTGTTTCGAACGTGCTATGCAGAGGGTTGAAAACAGCGCTGACTTTCGACAAAGGGGCTTTATACGCCAATTAAGGCTTGACTTTACTGATGTACCACACGAAGAAGAACTTCAAACAGCTATCTGGGAGGAAGGCCATCTGCAAGTGGACAAGCAGTGAGAACATGGGGAGGGGGAAGAGGAGATAGTCACTTCCCGTTGAGATAAACCTCATCATAAGAGGCTCACTCTTGAGATCAACATGTGGTTCTGGATAAGAACCAGGTTGTAGGCACTGCGTGCAATTAAAACTAAATTTGATCTTCGGAGTTGGTATAAACGGAATCAAAAGAAAAAGCCACCCGGTGAACATACAAGAAGCTGCCTGAAAGCGTAGTAGAGTGTTCCGCATTGTTAGATACTTGATTTACAGGAGTCACGGGAAACCATGCTAATGGCATCAAACAGTCTGCCGCTTGAAACCGACCAGCTAGGACCACTTAATTAGCAGTTCAACACCTGTTGGGTCATTAGCGGAAATCGTATTGAACTTAACTGATTTGATCCGGAGGTAGGCGAGTTTGCCAGAAGAAAACCGTACAGCTGTTCTGTTTCACTGGTTATCGGTTGTTTTAAATATTCTGTACTTTTAAACTCGTTTGGAGGTTAGGCCTTGAACCAATTCACGCCATGTCGTAGTATCTTATGTCATCTCCTGCAGATTCCTCCATCTCATCTCATCTCATCATGAACTCATCATCATCTCATTTCATCATCAACTCATCATTTCTCCATCTCAGCACATCATCGTTTCAAATCATCAATATCTCATCTCCATCTCATCAGAATCTAATCTTTTTTATGATGATGATGATGATGATGATGATGATCATCATCATCATCATCATCAGCATCATCAGCATCATCTAATCACATCATCATCATAATTATCTCATCATCATCTCACCACATCACATCATCTCCATCACATCACCATCATCTCATCATCATTACATCATCTTCTCATCACATCACCATCTCATCTCCATCACATTACCATCATCTCATCTCCATCACCTCAATCATATCATCTCATCTTCATCACATCATCTCGTCTCCTTCACATCACCGTCATCTCGTCTCCATCACATCATCATCTCATCTCACCTTGTTCCTCTTTATCTTGCGGTGTCGAGATGAAGTATAAACAGCGGGAGAGTGCCCGCTTATGGGTTTCATATATCGAGATTCCCATGGACTCTCTTATTCCCTCTGTCCATCGTTTACAGGTCGGCCTCATCTTCTGCTTCCATGTGGTCTGTACACCATTACTTGTTGTGGTATACTGTTAGTTAGTAGCTTAGTTATATGGCCAAACCATATAATTCATCTCCGCCTCTGATTCACTGCTGTATGTGTTCTAAGGTTTCCGTCTATGTTGTTTGCTGTGTGGATTCTAGAGAAATGATTTTCTAGTTTATTATTATTTTATTTTGATTTTCTAGTTTATTATTATTTTATTTTGATTTTCTAGTTTATTATTATTTTATTTTTGGCGTTCGCTCGCTTTGAACTCAAGCGTAGTCCATACACGAGTTACTACATCTAGCGCTATAGATTTATTTTCGCATGTGGATTATCTTTAAAGATTACTAGTTTCCCTCGCCATCAGGCAAACTCACTCCGACGTCTGAAGTACTTGTAATTTACGTCCAAAAGTCAAGGACGAGAAGTCAACATTTTATTCCAACCGTCCCCAGTAGGGGGTTAAACCTGGTGCCCCAACATCAGTACACCGGCAGTTTAAGAGCCAGCGCTCTTATCCATTCGGTCATGCTGGCCCCATTTTCTAGTTATACTACTATCAGGTTTTCTCAGGGTGTGTCTTATCTTGCACCCACGTGTCACAAAGGACTTGGGGAAGCAAACGATAGTACCACTGTTTAGGGGGGGGGGGGGGAGGGCTGAGTGGTATCGAGGTATGGTGTCCACCTCGAGTGCTGGAGGTCCCGGGTTCAGGCCCCGGTGAGGACCGGGATTTATTTAAAAAGTCTACGTGGACGTCCAGTAATAAAATTTCTGGTCTCTGGGTAGTGAGATCGGACGCCCGTGTGTATTGTTGCACACGTAAAAAATTCCTTGGCAGTAGGAAATCGACAAAGAGTAGCCTAACAGCGCTGCCCGGCAAAATGTCGAGTTAAAAATCTACCCAAAGTATTTCAGGATCCTCGCCGATGCAACGGAGTTCGTGCATTGAGCTGAGTTTCTCCAGACTCAGGTTTGAGTTAGGAGGAAAACGGAGCACTTATGGGTTAAACCCGTGTGCCGTGACGTTGATCCGACAACTAAAAAAAACAGTACCACTGTAGTCCAGCATGCATGTCGTCAGAGGCGACTATGGAGCGTTTGTGTAGAACTGGCTGCCTCATCTCCTAGAAAACTGTAACTGCAAAAACCCAACCAACCACGAATAAGTCTACATATAAAGAAATAACGAACGAACACACTTTATTTTTAGTCATTAGTCATTAGTCGCGGTTGCAACTTCACTGCAACGGGTCGTCCCCATTATGCTCCGTTCCGGTGCCAATGAATATCACATAAAATGCTCCTCACTGCTCCATGTGAAAAATGGAACAGGCAGGAGTCTCGTCAAACCAACAGCCCGCACAGGTACACTGTGCATAATGCAGCCGTCAGAATGCCAACACAAAAGTCCTCCACGAAAAATAAAGTTCATCGTCGATGGAAGCGGCAGTCACCATAAAACCAGCAGCCACACATTACTGCATAAGGCAAACCAGTCAGTTCTGCGACAAAGCAGGCCGCCATTATTCCGAACATGCAATTTGCGCTACAAACAACAGCGGACAGAGGTAAAAGCATTTCACACTAAATTGCACTCAATTCAGTAGCAGGGCGACGGAACCTTGTACTTCCCCATCACTTATGAAGCTAATCTTACATAACGACAACGGCCACAGAAACGCATGGACAATGTGCAATAATAATCAATAATACATGACTCAAATAAACTAATTTTTGACATGGCAATTATAAGTAGCTCAGGCAGATGTAACGTACCACGGTTAGGAGCAAGTTTATTATACCATTTGTCATTTGAGATTATTATAATTATTAGATTTGGTTTCTCTTTTTCATTTTAAGTGGGGGGGGGGGGGGGGGGGGGAAGAAGGGGGTGTAGTCTGTACTGAGATAGTGTTCAAATAGGTTGCAATGTATGTACAGGGATTGGTGCTGTCTTTGATTTCTTGTGTGGAAACATTGTTCCACAGCTGAGCTGCGGAGTACACTAAGCTTGTTTTGTATAAGTCTATTCTAGAAGTATGTTTAGTCGTTTGCTATGTGTTGCGTTAGCGGATGATGCCCTCAACGCCATAGAGGCTCTACCAACTCTTGACCACCTGGACACACTTCCCACCATAACAGAAGTTAAGTGTGCTATAAATGAACTTGCAACTGGCAAGGCTCCAGGTAAGGATGGGATTCCAATAGAGGTTATCAGGAGTGGGCAAGACACACTCACTCTACAGATCCACCAGCTAATAGAGCTATGCTGGCGTGAAGGACAAGTCCCACAGGATTTCAAAGATTCAAGCATCATAACACTGTACAAGAACAAGGGTGATCGGAGCGACTGCAACAACTATAGGGGTATCTCACTTCTGTGTATTGTTGGAAAAGTATTTGCCAGAATTGTTCTGCGCAGACTTCAAGTCCTAGGAGATCAAGTCTACCCCGAATCACAGTGTGGCTTTCGACAGAACCGGTCTACCACTGATATGATATTCTCATTGCGACAAATGCAAGAAAAATGACGTGAACAGAATCAACCACTATTTATTGCCTTCATCGACCTCACAAAGGCATTTGATTTGGTCAGTCGTGAGGGTCTGTTCAAGGCACTAAAGAAGATTGGCTGCCCACCAACTCTTCTGTCCATTGTGGAATCGTTCCACACAGGCATGAAGGGTATAATCAAGTTTGATGGTGCAACTTCTGAAGAATTTGAAAATCAAGAGTGGAGTTAAGCAAGGTTGTGTACTAGCTCCCACCCTCTTTGGAATATACTTTTCACTTCTACTGAAATATGCATTTCGTGATCAGGATGGTGGTATATACATTCACTCACGCTCAGATGGCGGCCTCTACAATGCTCAGAGATTGAAGGCTAAGACCAAAATTAGGAGGGTACTGATCAGAGAGTTGCTTTTTGCAGATGATGCTGCAGTTACGACCCACTCTGAGGAAGAATTGCAATGTCTACTATCTGCATTCTCCAATGCTTGTTCTGAATTTGGTTTAACAATTAGCAAAAAGAAGACACAGATTATGTCACATGAGGTACCATCAATCTTTATTGACGACGCCGAACTGGAGATAGTAGACCATTTTACATATCTAGGATCAGTGGTAAATAGCAAATTATCCCTAGATCAGGAAATCAACATCCGGATTGGTAAGGCAGCAACAACAATGAACAGGTTAAGAAAAAGAGTCTGGGAGAACAGGAAGCTTACTGCCAAAACAAAAGTCCTTGTCTATCAAGCCTGTGTCCTTAGTACTCTTCTCTATGGCAGTGAAACCTGGACAACTTACTCACACCAAGAGAACAATTTAAACAGCTTTCATATGCGGTGTCTGCGAAGAATTCTTGGTATTAAGTGGCAAGACAAAATCACAAATACTGAAGTATTGGAAAGATCAGGTTGTGTGACAGTTTATTCCATGCTCAGTCTTCGTAGACTTAGATGGATAGGACATCTTAGGAGGATGGATGATGGTAGAATACCACATCACGTTTTCACATGCACCCACTGTGAACGGACATTTACAGCGCAAATTGGCCTTATCAGTCACACTCGCTACCGCCATAGTTAAAAGTTATTATGCCTTTTTAAAGCACAAACTATCGTCTGTCAAGACGGCAAGGTGCCAATGGAATGTGTTGCGTTACATTTAAACAATGGTCAAAGGCGGCGTGGAGAGTATTGATATAGAATTTTGTGAATTAGTTTGGCCTTATTAAAATAAGAATAACGCATTCAGCAAAGATGCGAGAGACTGAAGTATCACACGATGCGAAGAAAGCCGCAAGAGTTTGGAACGCCAACTTACCTGCTGCTACCAAAGAACATCTCCAGAACTGGCACACGGAATGTTAGAAACTAAGTATCAATGGAGAACAACAGCAAACATAGAGACCGGTTGTCTTTCTTCCTCTTCTTCTTTCGCACTGTATCCACCAGGGGGCAACTCACCAACCAACTCACTCAAAGCCGCCCCATCCTTGCCTACGCCCAGTCGTCCCATCCTTGGCTACACCAAGTCGTCACATCCTTGCCTATCTCAAGCTGTCCCATCCTTACCTACCCCAAGCCATCCCATCCTTGCCTATACCAAGCCGTCCCATCCTTGCCTACCCAAAGCCATCCCAGCCTTGCCTACCCCAAGCCGTCTCATCCGTGGCTACCCCAAGCCGTCCCATCCTTGCCTACCCCATGTAGCACCGTCCGTTTCCATTCCACATTATTTATTTATGTCTTTACTTCTCTTCTCCGTGTGTTTTTAGATCGTCCTCTATTTACATGCTCGACAAAATCCTCATCTCAACCTTTCATCCTAGCGATAACAATGACTTATAACCATAACGATAACGAAAACTGTAGCTATAACGATAACTATAATGATAACTATAACTATAACACGGTATTGCGAATTGCGTTCGTAATCCCTTCAATTCGTTATCCCGCAAACGGAGCTCGAAACATAACCCTTGGAGATTTGGAAGCAGATCGCCTTGTGTTTGGCTTTCATACAATGGTATGTGTGCCGGTCGTTCAGAAAGCAATGACAAACTATTGAAAGTAAACTTGGCAAGAAATCTCTCTCTCCTCTCTCTCTCTCCTCTCTCTCTCTCTCTCTCTCTCTCTCTCTCTCTCTCTCTCCCTCTCTCTCTCTCTCTCTCTCTCTCTCTCTCTCTCTCTCTCTCTCTCTCTCTCTCTCTCTCTCTCTCTCTCTCTCTCTCTCTCTCTCTCTCTCTCTCTCTCTCTCTCTCTCTCTCTCTCCTCTCTCTCTCTCTCTCTCTCTCTCTCTCTCTCTCTCTCTCTCTCTCTCTCTCTCTCTCTCTCTCTCTCACACACACACACACACACACACAAAAGCTGGAGTTGACTGCGACGTCCTTCCAATGACATGCAACTAACTATAGCTTTTTCTCCTGTAGATCCCACACAAAGGCCTTTCTAGTTTTGGATCTTCTTTATGTTTGTCTCCATCTTCAGACTGTTCGGATGTTGCAGGTAAAGTGTTTCCAGGGAATTCAGAAGCCAGCCGCCACCGGCCGATTTGTGTAGAAGCTTGCAGTGTATTACTCATCATCATCTTCCACTCTTCCCGCCAAGCGTCGTTGGGAGGACTAGTTGAAGTGCCCGATGGGTGGCATTCCGTGTGATTGTACGTCTTGGATGTTGTCAATCCATTTTCTTCTCGGGTCCTCTTGCTCTCGTAGCAGATGTTCTTTGACGTAGGGCCAGTGTTGGTAGTTGATGGTGTTGCATTCTAACGAGGTGGCCAAACCATTTGATCTTCTGTCTATCAATATATGCGGCACAAGGATTTGATCCGAATGTCTGATAACATTATTTCTTATTCGGTTCCGGATAATTAAGTTGGTAGCCCTCCTTAAGCATATCATCTCATAGGTGTTGATTTTTCGTTATTGTGATTTAAATAATACCAAAGTCTGACATTGGTAGCATTGGGTTTGTGAGACTACGTTATTTGCTATCTGTCGTTTTGCAGACATGGGTATATTTTGATGCTTCAGTATGGGTGTTGGTGTATTTATTACTAATCTTTGATTTCCTTACGGGTCCTGGTCACACACGAGCGGAAACCCCCTTAGTCGCTTCTTGTGATACATGTGGTGGGTTACAACGGTACTGTTCTTTACTTCCCTCTAATGTCCCTTAAACAAACGAGCCAAGGGGTTTCGGCTGTGCTGATCTTTCAGCGTTTCTGTAAAGGTATAGTTCTGTGGTTCGGTTTATTTTGTACCAGTTCGCCTTCAGTGGTTTTGAACTGCTTCAGCCTCTGTATATTCAAGCGCGTATTGTTCGCCGAACAAATATACTGAGATTTGCCGTTACGCAATCCCAACCAATTCTGTGCCGACAGAAAGACTTCGTTTTAAATTTGCGATTATCGTGAGGATAACACATGCCCCACATTGGAAAAATATCAGTGACTATGTGATTCAAGTATTTTAGTCAAAGTATAATTTATTTTTTACAGTTCATATGATATATAACTCTGCAGTATACACCTGACGAGATGCCGCGAAATATGCCAGGCAATAAATCCTGCAATCTTTGTTGGTGGCGTCTCTGTGTTTAAACTCACTAAGGAAATACTGTGTTAGGCCTTCACATACACTAGGTCTCATTTATGAAGTGGAGTGACCAGTGTTAAGCCTTCTCATTTACTAGGTCACCATATATGAAGCGAGGTGGCCAGTTTCTTTTATCGCCGCTAGTTCCTTCCCTGACAATTTCCAGAAAAATGTAAATGTAATATTGTCTGGTGCCTGTTTTTATGGAAGCCTCACTGGTACAGTAGTTAGCACCTTTGCCTGTCGACCCGATAGTCATGGATTTGAATTCGCATAGAAAGGATTTTTATAGCTGCTATGCGCCCTCAGGTCCACCCAGCTTAAGAAGGGTTCCAGAAAAGGTCAGGCTTAGTAAAGGCGGCGGTCGTGATACTGACCAGATCACAACTTGAGCGCCGATGAGATATACAGGTTGTATTTTTAATGACTGCAGTTTTTGAAAATATTGCCGTTCCAAGTTTTGTATTTACCAACTGTGCAGTTCATGCAACACAGTGCAGCAACATAATAGGTAAAAACAACACTTGGAACGGCAATATTTTCAAAAACTGCACAGTCATTAAAATTACACGCTGTATAAACATGTGGCTACCACCACACACCCCATACGCCTAAGTTGGTTGCATATTCTTTACAGGACGTCGCAGTCAACCCCAGCATTGTTTGACTGTGATGTCTTGGCGATCTTACGCTCAGTAGTTTGCCATTGCTTTTTGAACGACCGGCACTCTTACCATTGTATGAAATACAAGCGCAATTCAATTGCTTCCAAATCGCCCGCAGCTGTGTTTCGAAAGCGAATAGCGTTACACACACCTGAAGGCGTGTAAAATGTGTTCCGTGACCCATTGTTATCAGGCTGGATCGACCCCACAGCATACAGCTGAGAACAATTCCATCTCTGGTGAAGATGAAACCGGGATATGTATCAATTTTTGTGGGTAGATGTTTAAATTATGAAATTTTGTTGCGTGCAGCGATCATTTCAGACATATATTTTCTCTTAATTTTCTGGGTGTTTTTTTGTGTGTGGTTTAAACATGTAAGCATTGTACACACGGGATCTGCTAAGGGACAGGCCTGCATGTCCAATTTGTGACCTTGTGAAAATAAAGTCTGTTCGTTCGTTTGTCTTTACAGAGATGTTTGAGGCCTGGTCCTCTAACTCGGGTAGGGGACATGGGTAAGGGGGTATATCACTCCTCGGTGCCTTATATTAATTTCAACAGGGATATAAATAGGTAAGGTAGCAATTGATGGGAAGAGAACTAATTCAGTAGCAACCGTAGAGGACAAAATAGTTTAAGTAGCAATTGTAAGAGATAGAAATAGTTTAAGTAGCAACTATAAGGAATAGAAATTGTTTAAGTAGCATCTGTAGAGGTTATAACTAGTTTAAGTAGCAACTGTAGGGGATATAAATATTTAAGTAGCGACAGTAGGGGACATAAATATTTAAGTAGAAACTGTAGGGGACAGAAATATTTAAGTAGCAAATGTAGGGGATAGAAATAATTTAAGTAGCAACTAATATGGATAGTAATAGTTTAAGTAGTAACTGTAGGGTATAGAAATATTTAAGTAGAAACTGCAGGGGAAAGAAATATTCAAGTAGCAACTGCAGGGGATAGAAATATTTAAGTAGCAACTTAGCAAAAAGAAATATTTACGTGCCAACTGTAGGGGAAAGAAATAATTGATGAAGCGACTGATGGGGATAGTAATAGTTAAAGTAGCAAATGCTGAGGATAAAAACAGATAAAATAGCATCTGGACGAGAAAGAAATAGATAAAGTAATAAATGAAAGGGATAAAAACAGTTAGGGTAGCAGTGGCACGAGGACAGCAGCAACTAAAGTGAGACATAAATACCTAGAGCAGTGGTTCTCAAAATTTTTTGGCCCGTGACCCCTTCACAATATTTTCAGAACGTCATTCCCCCCCCCCTCCCCCCCCCCCCTTTCATATTTCCTCCCTAAAAATCCCCCCGCCCCTACACAGTATACGTAATAATGGAAGCTAAATTTAATAGCACATACTACAATAAGTCTAGAAGTCTGCATAAAACATGATTTGCGGGTCTACTTACGTTATAAAATGAATTTCAGAAGAGTGAGACGTACATAATCGTAAAGTATGAAGGGAAGAACAATATCAAATAATCGGTTCTTGTACATGACTGAGCTACCGTATGACAGTAGACGGTACTACCTGCTTTCTGTTAGCGCCGAATGTTGGGCGGCGCTTACCAAACGCGACACCCCACATTGTGCCAACGGCTTCTTGCGGAAGAGCGCAATTGGGAGGGTACAAGACTTACCCTGGTGCGAGGAAATGCAAGCTAAAGACAAAATGTCATGGCAGGGTAGACCAGGCCCTAAGTCGTGGTTGGCGGCTGATCTAGGATCGAAGCTCCGACAGGCGGACAGTTAGAGCATTGCTTTGCTGATCCGGCAGCTTCTGCAGCTTGTCTTGTTCCAGATGTAGGGGTGTTACCTTTCCTCTGGAGTGAACTAGGCAGGCCGAGAGAGGGATCATGCTGCATGGGCAACACATGATCTCTATATTTTAGCCCAGGCTTTGTGCTATGGAGAGGCAATAACTCCATCCCTGGTACCGCTATAGGTAAAAGTTATTATGCCTTTTTAAAGCACAACTATCGTCTGTCAAGACGGCAAGGTGCCAATGGTATTAACGCGATCTTGAAATAATCTTAATCTCCCCCCCCCCCACCCCCCGGAAACCCTAAAATTCCCGCTTGGGGGGGGGGGGGGAGAATTCCCCACCGGTTGAGAACCACTGACATAGAGTGACTACTGTAGATATCAAGGATTAACGGGTCATGCTTAATGCTCTGGTTACAGTAAGAAAGAGAAAGAGAGAGAGAGAGAGAGAGAGAGAGAGAGAGAGAGAGAGAGAGAGATACAGACTGACATAGACAGAGGAGACCCAGGGAGACAGAAAGAGATACAGAGACATGGAGAGACAGGAGAGACAGGGAGAGACACAAAAAGAGAGACAGAGAGAGACAGAAAGAGGCACAGAGAGACAGAGAGAGACACAGAGAGACAGAGAGAGACACAGAGAGACAGAGAGAGACAGAGACAGAGAGAGACATAGAGAGAAACAGAGGGAGACATTGAGAGACAGAGAGAGACAGAGTGACACAGAGAGACACGGAGACAGAGACACTGAGAAAGAGAAAGATAGATGGGAGACATGGAGAGAGACATAAGAGAGACTCAGAGAGACATGGAGAGAGACATAGAGAGACAGAGGGGACCTAGAGAGACAGAGAGACAGAAAGACAGAGGAGTGACACAGAGACAGAGAGAGGTAGAGGAGAGAAAGAAAGAGACAGGGAGAGAGACAGGGAGAGACAGAGAAGAGAGACAGAGAGTCAGAGTAGAGAGACAGAGAGAGACATAGAAACAAACTAACAAACAAACAAACAAACAAACAAACAAACAAACAAACTTTATTTTCAAAGGGTTAAGAATTGGGCACGCAGGCCAGTCTTACATGCTGCTCTTTTATCACTCTCTTTCATACATTATACCATTCACACATCATTCAAGGCTAACTGAAAACAGCAACAATATGAAAGATATGCATTATAAAGGCATGTGGAAAATGAAACATCAATACTATACGACTCAGGAATAGTAATAACTGGTGTGGCACTTGTTATTAACTATGTGGAATATACTGGCCTACGAAAAGAGGACTGGCTGTTATACTAGGGTTGTATTATTATTATTATTTCTATTATTAAGGGGCAAGGTAATCCGTACTGAGATAGTGTTTAAATAATTTGCGATTATATGTATAGGGATTGGTGATGTCTTTTATTTCATGTGGAAGATTGTTCCACAGCTGAGCTGCACAGTACGTTAAGCTTGTTGTGTATAAGTCTACCCTAGGCTTCGGAATGTGTAATATATTTAATCGTTTACTGTGTGTAGCATTATATTTAAACAATAGCCAAAGATAATTTGGGGCATTCCGATGTAGGATTTTGTGAATTAGTTTGGTATTTTTGAAAAGCAGACGTTTGCGGAGTGGTAGTAACTGAAGGCGTTTATGCAGACTAGGATTGTCAGTTAAATGTCTGCTATAAATTAAACTCATGGCCCGTTTCTGGAGTGAGTAAAGTAGCTTGGTGCTGAATTGGAACAACCGTCACAGATTGCAGAGCAGTAGTCAAAATGTGTCTGTATGTGAGAAGTATAGAATATTTTCCTTGTGTCCTCATCAAGGAAATTTTTAATTTTGGAGAGTTGGTAGACTTTTTCGCTGTTTGTTTAGTGAGCGGTTGGACGTGAGGATTAAAGGTTAGGTTTCTATCAATGATAAAGCCTAATCTTTTGTGCTCAATTACACTTTCTTCTGGCATGTTATCGATGTGAAGTTGAAGTGATCTGTGTGAATTTAGAGTTTGAAGTCTTTGTCTGGCTGTTAATAACATAGATTTTGTTTTAGTGATGTTAATTTGCATAAGGTTCGCATAGCACCACCTAACTACATTATTTAATTCTTGTTGCAAAGATCACTCCAGCAAAGTACTGCTCAGCGATTGTATACACTGTACAGTCGTCTGCAAATAGATCGCAGGACGACGAAAGATGCAAAGTAGATCATTAATATATATGGCAAATAATAGAGGGCCAAGAATAGAGCCTTGCGGTACTCCAGTATTGAAGGAATCACCCAAAAATGAGAAGTAGATTGTGAGCTTTACTAAAACACGACTAGAAGAGACAAATTGGACGTTGCAGCAAAGCCTTCATCAGCACAGGAAAAAACAAATACAAACCGACACAAACCTACATGAAACACACTATGACAATATTAAACTAATTAAAGGTACTTATCTGAATCTCTTGCTTGGAAACAGTATTGTTTCCAGTATTGAAGGTAGTGGTTTTGGGACAGAGATTTATTGTATGATACTACTTGCTTTCTGTTTGACAGAAAAGATGTTATTAGCGTCACAACATTAGGGCCATTTTCACTGTCTCTAGTTTCTTTTAAAATTAAAATGACATGGTCTATCATATCAAATGCTTTCCTGAAATCGATAAACACAGCTCCACATAGATTTTTGTTATTTATATTCTGGTGCCAATTTTCTATCACGTTTGTTATGGCCGTATTTGGAAGGATATTTTGGTCGAAATCCTGATTGACTGTCAACTATAAGCTTGTTGCGATCTAAATACTGTAATGTCATCTTATTGATGTGTTTTTCTAGTGGTTTAGATAGTGATGATAGTAAAGAAATGGGTCGATAATTGTTCGGGAGACCATTGTCCAATGAAAAAGATTTAAGGAGAGGATACACTTTAGCGATATTGAGAGCTGAATGAAAGTGACCTTTGGTGAGACACTGCTTATATACATAAGTTAGTGATGCACAGATCACTGGCGCAGCACAGTGGAGAATTCGATTACTGATTCCACCTAACCCAAATGAGTTTGTGTTTTTTTAGGTTACTGAGGTAAGTGAATACTTCAGTGACTGTCATTAGCGGTATGTCAGAAAGGATATCCCGGCAGCATCTATTCTAGCAAAACGATGACAGTAAAGATAAGTTGCAAAGGAGAATTTGGTATAGAAGCCTTCAACTGAAAGTTGAAAGAAGTTACTGAATTGGTCCCATGAAATAGGGTTTGATGGTAATGAATTTGAGAAGCTATACTTGTTTGTCAAGGTGTTAATTGCCTTCCATATATCCTTACTATTTGTTTTATCCTTTACTAAGTTCTTAAAGTAATTTTTCTCTTCTCTTCGTATGGTATATTGAACTTTGTTTCTAAGAGTACGGTATGTGCTGAGATCCCGCTTTTTATGGGCTTTATCTCTGTTTCTCATAATTTCAAGTACATCTTGGGTGATCCAAGGTGTTTTGACGTGATGTTTTACTCGAACTTCCTTGATTAGCACATGTCTATCAAACACATCAATAAAGATCTTCATCCAGGATTCCAGAGCATCATCCGGGTCTGGAAGTTGATAAACATTGTTTAGAGGTGAACTGAGCAAGTCCTGTAAAAATGCGTTTTGGTTGAAGTTTTTGTAGCTTCTATATTTTACAGTTATGTGTTTATGTTTAGGTTTTTTAATTCCTTTGTTATAATACAAAAAGACAAAGAAAGATAGAGAGAGAGAGAGACAAAGAAAGATTGAGAGAGACAGAGGGAGACAGAGATGCATAGAGAGAGAGAGGCACAGAGACAGAGAGAGACAGTGGAGAGACATGTAGAGACAGGGAGAGAGACAGAGACAGAAGAGAGACACTGGGGACACACACACAAAGAGACACAGAGAGACAGAGAAAGACAGAGACAGACACGGAGAGAGACAGAGCAGAAACAGAGGAGAGACACAGAGAGACAGAGAGAGACAGGGAGAGAGACAGAGAAAGACACATAGAGACACAGTGAGAGACAGAAAGATAGAGACACAGATAGAGACAGAGAGACACACAGCGAGACATATAGACAGAGAGAGAGACAGCGACAGAGACAGAGAGAGACAGAGACAAAGATAGACAGAGAGACACAGGGAGAGATACAAAGACAAAGAGAGACAGATAGACACAGAGAGAGACAGATGAGAGAAAGAAAGATACGGAGAGAGACAGATAGAGACATAGGAGAGAGATAGAGAGATACAGAGATATAGACAGACAGACACAAAGAAGAGACAGAGAGAGATAGAGGAGAGACAGAGAGTGACAGAAAGAGACAGAAAGAGACAGAGAGAGACCGGGAGAGAGAACGAACGAGCGAACGAACAAACTTTATTTTCAAAAAGTTAGGAATTGGCACGCAAGCCCGCCTGACATTCTGCCCTTCTTCTCTATTTCCTCTCATATATTATTTCATTCAACATCACTTATGAAGCTAATCTTAAACAACAAACGAACAATATGCAGTAAAACGCATGAAAAATAATCAATAATACATGACTCACTGAAGCAATTTTTTAACATGGCCATTATAAATACCTAAGGAAGGTGGGAAAGTTTATTAGCTAGTTGTCATTTCAGATAATTTTCCATTATATTTGTTTTTGTTTTCAGGGGGCATGTAGTCTGTACTGAGATAGTGTTAAAACAAGCTGCGACTGTATGTATAATGATTCGTGGTGTCTTTAATCCCTGTGGAAAACTGTTCCACAACTGAGTGGCAGAATACGCTAAGCTTGTTTTGTATAAGTCCATCCTAGGCTTAGGGACATGAAGTATCTTTAGTCGTTCGCTGTGCCTTGCGTTATATTTGAACAATGGCCAAAAGTAGCTTGGAGAATTTTGAAACAGGACTTCGTGAATTAGTTTAGTCTTATTAAAAAGTAGGCGTTTGTGACGTGGCAGTAACTGAAGACGTTCACGAATATTAGAATTGTCGGTCAGCTTTTCACCATTAATTAAACGCACTGCCAATTTCTGGAATGAATAAAAGCGTTTTGTTATTGATTTGGGGCATCCATCTCAGATTGTGGAGCAATAATCAATATGTGTTTGTATGTGGGAAGTATAGAATATCTTTCTTGTGTTTTAATCAAGGAACTTTTTTTTATTTTGGCAAGTTGGCATCCTTTTTTTTTGTGTGTGGCTATTTGTGTAACGAGAGGGAGTTAAAGGTTAGATTTTGATCTATGATAAGACCCAGTGCCTTGTGCTCGGTTACACTTTATATAGGCATGCTACCAATGTGCAGCTGTAGAGTTCTCTGCGAGTTTAGCGTATGAAGTCTTTGCCTGGTTTCTATTAACATAGATTTTGTTTTAGAAATGTTAATTTGCATGCGGTTTGCATGATTCCAGTCAACTATACTATTTATTTCCTTTTGCAAGGATCATTCTAGCACATTACAATCTATAGCGTTTGTATATACTGTGCAGTCGTCTGCAAATAGATCGCAGGACGACGAAAGATATAAGGGAAGATCATTTATACAAATTGCAAATAACAGAGAGCCAAGTATAGACCCCTGGGGTACTCCAATATTAATGGTAATTGCCCGAGATAAACATGTATCGTGTGATACTACTTGTTTTCTGTCTAATAAAAATGATTTTATTAATGTCATTGTACACAGAGTTTAATTTCATTATTTCTATTTTTTTTTTAATTAGAAAAGTATTATCTATCATATCGAATGCTTTTCTAAAGTCTTTAAACACCGCTCCACATGGAGTATTGTTGTTAATATTTTGATGCCAGTCTTCTATCATGTTTGTTAGGACCGTATGATAAGAATATTTTGGCCGAAACCCTGACTGACTGTTAGCTATTAGTTTGTGGCGAACTAAGTGTTCTAGTATTGTTTTGTGAATGTGCTTTTCTAGCGGTTTGGAGAGTGAGGATAATATGGACATTAGTACTCATGAGACGATCGTCTAATGAACCAGCTTCTAAATGAGGATACACTTTAGCGATATTAAACGCTGATGGGAAGTCACCTTTGGTGAGACATTTATTATATATATATATATATATATATATATATATATATATATATATATATATATATATATATATATATATATATATATATATATATATATAGTGACTCGCAGATCGCCGGTGCAGCTCAGCGAAATATCCGATTACTGATTCCATCTAGTCCTGATGAGTTTTTTTTTTTTTAATTTACTGAGATGAGTAAATACTTCAGTGGTCGTCATTAGCGGTATGTTGGAGGGAATGTCTCTATAGTATTTGTTTTCAGAAAATGATCACAATAAAGATATGTCATTAGGAGAATATGGTATTGCAGCCTTCAGTTGGTTTATGTCGGATTAAAAGAAACCACTGAATTGATAACATGCAACCTGGTTTGATGGTAATGATTGTGATGACTTGTGTTTGTTTTTTAAGGTTTTAATTGCTTTCCATATATCTTTAGTGTTGGTTTTATCTATTATTAAATTCTTAAAATAGTTGTTTTCTTTTCCTTTCGAATAACATATTGAACTTTAAGATCTCTATTTTCATGTGCCCTGCCCCGGTCTCATAATTTTAACTACCTCCTGTGTGATCCACGAGGGTTTAGTGTAATTTGTAACAGGAACTTCCTTAAATGGAACATTCTTATCAAATACACTTAGAAAGGTCTTCAGCCAGTGGTCCAGAGAATCTTCTGGGTCAGGAAGTTGGTAAACATAGTCCAGAGATGAGTTTAGCAAGTCTTGTCAAAAGACACGTTGATTGAAATTTTTATAATTTCTATATTTTGTACTTATGTGTTTGCGTTTCGGAAATTTCGTACCTCTTTTCGACCACATGCAACACACTGGGTAGTGATCGCTCATTCCATTATAGGTACAGTACATTCTGTGATGTCGTCAGCACATGTAGTATAAATGTGATCTATAAGTGTTGCAGATTATTCTGTTATTCTAGTGGCTTGTTTGACTAATTGTTGGAAGTTATATGACTCTATTATGTTTTCCCATGTTTTGTTTGATTTGTTAGTGTCTATGTTAAAGTCTCCTAGCAGTATGATTTCTCTCGCATTACTAAAGTGGTGAAATTTTCATAACATATGTTTTTTACCATAATTTTTCATACCAGAGAGACAGAGAGAGAGAGAGAGACACACACACACAGAGAGGGACGGAGAGACACGGAGAGAGTCACAGAGAGGCAGAGATACGCAGAGAGAGAGACAGACAGAGACAGCGAGAGACAGAGAGGGAGACATAGAGAGACAAAGAGAGATAGAGACAGAGAGAGACATAGAGAGAGACACAGAGAGAGAGACACAGAGAGAGACAGAGAGAGAGAGATAGAGACAGAGAGAGATAGAGACAGAGAGAGACAGAGAGAGATAGAGACAGAGAGAGACATAGAGAGATAGAGACAGAGAGAGAAACAGAGAGAGATAGAGACAGAGATATAGAGACAGAAAGAGATAGAGACAGAGAGAGAGACATAGAGACACAGAGAGAGACACAGAGAGGGAGAGAGAGAGACAGAGAGAGAGACAGAGAGAGAGACAGAGAGAGAAAGACAGAGAGAGAGAGAGAGGGGTGGGGGTAAGGGCTGAGAAGCATGTGGACAAAAAAGAGGAACTTACCGTGTCTGACGGCGGACAGCAGTGAAAGACTGGTTCTATTATTAACCTGGACGTTGCCATCACAGTTAGCCAATGTTTGCGGTTGGTGGTGTGACGCGTGATAAGGATGATGCTGATGGTGGAGAAATGGCTGCTGTCGTTGCTGCTGTGGAGCCGACGACGGCAGGTGATGAGGGCGTCGGTGGTGGTGCTGTTGGTGTGGGTAGCTCCCGTTCACATGATGATGATGATGGGGATGATGTTGTAGTGGTGGGTGGCTGTGATGAGACGGCAAGCAGGAGTAGCCGTGAACAACGCCCACTCCGCCACCCACGCTGTCAGGTCCATTCTCAAGACTGTTGCACCCATTACCACCGCCGCCAGTAGTTAGAAAGTTCGGCCATTTCTGGGCAGCTCCGGGGATTGTCATGATCATGTGTGGTGTGGTATCTATGACGGGAGGGTTTCTCCCTACTAACATACTAGTCTTGAACTATCAGAGAACCGGAGGCCGCCTCAAGCACAATTCCAAACAAAAATCAATACACCACCACAATAGAATACACCGTACAGAAACCGTTCCACAACCGAAAGCATCTAATGATAACGCCTTCACAGAGAACAAACCAACTAAGCACAACTAGCAAATGCGTACAAATTAAATGGTACAATATAACGGCAAGAATAAACTAATTTGAAAATGAATCACTCTAGTTAATTATTTAAAGCTATTAGCATGCCTTTAACATAACGTTGCAGTCAACTTCGGCATTTATTGGCTGTTTATGATGCACTAGGTAATTGACCCGCAACTGGTTTCGAACCTTCTACCCGGCGTCTCCGGGAATGTATGAAACTCTGTTTTACTATCACTTAAGTCACATATAAACAATACACGCTATGCAGATGACACAGTATTGATGGCGGATAATGTAAAAGATCTACAACGATTGTTGGACATTATAGTAACAGAGAGTGCAAAGAAATGTTCTTGAATATCAATATAGCAGTAACAATGGTGATATCAAAGAAAGAGGTGACACCAAAATGTGAAATAGAAATAGAATGAAAAATTCTTCACCAAGTGGATAGTTTTAAATACCTAGGGGCATTTATGGCATTAGATGGAAGATGTACAACTGAGATAAAGAGCAGAATAGGGCAAGCAAATGCTGCATATAAAAAAATGAAGAATATCTTACGCAATAAGTAACTATCATTGAATGTAAGAAATACAATGCGGAAGTGCTATATAGAACATGTTTTGCTGTATGGCTGTTAATCTTGGAATGTAAATGAACAAATTAGGAAGAGATTGGAAACAACAGAGATGTGGTTCCTAGGATGAATGTTGCGAATTCCTTGGACTGCAAAAGTAAATAACAATGACTGCCTGAAAGAGGCTAATGAAACTAGAACATTATATACAACAATAAGAAAGAGGGAAACAGTTTTTTTTTAATCATATGATGAGAAGAGAGGCATTAGAAAACATCGTGACAACTGGAAAGATCGAGGGGAAGAGAAGCAGAGTCAGCCCAAGAGAAATGATACTGGATGGATTGAGGCGGTGGCATGGGGGTATATCAACAGCGGAGTTGGTCCAGAAAACCAAAGACCGAGATCTGTGGAAAATCATAAACGCCTACGCCATCCGGCATGGCACTTGATGATGATAAGCCACAGAGTCTTATCACCAGCATCGCCTGTTCATACGTGTTCAGATCCCCCCTCCCCCAACAATATACATCAGCGTCCGGCGGCTAATAATGCCATCTCTGTGTTGGTTAACGAGGCCCCTCATCTCCCGATGTGCCTCTCATGCCTGGCCGTGACTCTATAGTCCATTTTTCTGTTTATACATATAATGAAACAAGAACATCGGCAGATGTCTGTGAGGTAACGGCAATCTCAAAGTCAACTGGCACCAAGAAAAAAAAAACACATTAACAAAGTCAAATAATTTTGAAGGTCAAGATAATGTCATAGACGAACTGGCCCAAATAAGAACGTTGGCAGCGCAAACAATTATGTGTTTGTTCGTTTGTTTGTTTGCTTGCTTGTTTGTTTGACATGGGATCAAAATAATCTACCCAACAAGCTTCATTTCATAACATCCCCACTCATCACCCCTTACAAGTGTTGAGGCTTCGAAATCCCACTATGCGTAGCTGGCCTGCAGTCGGCCATTCTGAAACACTGCTCACGTTTACAACTGCAACAATTAAGGTCGAGCTATATAGGAACGTGCGGCGTCACAACTTGTAAACAAATGAGGAGAACTATAGCAGCTGTCAGCATAAAATTTGGGGAGAACGTTGTGACGGCCTAGGTTAAGGGCCTTGAGCACACATCTGGAAATTACAAGATCCCAAATGCAGGGAAATATTACATCATACCAGATGCCTTGCCGAGACAGAGGCTTAATTTAATTGGAAACGAGGGCGTTAATATGATAATACAGACACGTTTATCGATGTGTACATGCGAAACCTGGAGATTCAGCAGTAAAGCAAAGACAAATCTGAAAGCATAAACATATGGTTGCAGCGAATGCAAAGAAAACCATGAGCGGACGAAATAAATGAGGCAGCCCTGATCTGATTCAGTGCCACTCCCATTTGGACAGTAGGGCGATATATCGCCAAATTGTTTTTGTTATTTTTTGTTAATTTTTGCGCTCGCTTTGAACTCAAGCGGAGTTCATACACACTACTCCCAGTAGTATTGTACTGAATTTTGCGTGTGGATAGCTTTCTCTATACCAGTGTCCCTCGCCACTCTGACTTCAGAGGTACTTGTAATTAACGTCTCCAAGTCAAGACTGATAAGTCAGCATTTTAGTCCAAATGCCCGGTGTAGGGGTTGAACCCCTTACCTCGTCATCAGCACGCCGGATGTTTAAGAACACGTGTTCTCATCCATTCGGCCATGCTGACCTCATACCACCGCTATAGGGTCATCGTGTTATTTGTTTCGTTTCGTTATATCTTCCGTAATTTTAATGCTCAGTTAATAGAAATGTACATTACAATACTCGTTCATTTGATTGAGTACAATGTTTAGTCTAAGCCAACTTTTTCCTTAGCACTGAATCGGTAAAAAAAAAAAATGAAAACAAAATAACACAGATTGATTACATAAAGCAAATGTAGATAGTCGCCCGTGTGAACATCAAAAGAATAAACGAATGAACTTTTTATTCAAAGGATAAAGAACTGTGCTCGCAGTCCTGACTAACATTGGACCCCTCTATCTCTTTGATGGGTTAGCATGGCCGAATGGATAGTAACGCGTGTTCTCAAACACCCGGTGTGCTGATGCCGAGGTTAGGGGTTCAACCCCTTCTCCGGACAGTTGGACTTGTCGTCCTTGACTTGGGGACGTAAATTACAAATATCTCTGAAGTCGGAGTGGGTTCCCTGATGTCGAGGGACACTGGTAATAGGGAGAGTTAATCCACACGCATAATTCAGTCCAGTGCTACTAGAAATAGTGTGTATGGACTACGCTTGAGTTTAAAGCGAGCGAGCATAAAAAAAAAAGAAAAAAACTCTCCGGTTTCAAACAATATTTCTACAAAAACCAAATGCAAGGTTAATCTTAATCGTAACCGCAATAATAAATGCATTGCCCGTATGAAAATTATGCCAATATTGTTATTACATGACTAATTCATACTAAAAAACATTAAGATAATTTTTATTGTTGTTGTCTTCCACTTAATGCCATTAAGCGTCGTGGGGAGGTGTTATTAAAGTTCCAGCGCCTGTGATTAGCACCTGTCCTCCAATTAGCTCCATGATTCGTGAGCATAATTTGTCTAGGATCAAGTATATTCTTTACTGGTTTGTTAGACCTGTCATAGGTTCCTTACCAACTCAACCCTTCCATATGTGCTACTACCACCACGTCACACGCATATGTCTCTACAATTCACATTAATTCGCGTCATGAGCACACATTTGTCATAGAATCAAGAAAATTCCCTACCGGTTTGCTAGACCTGTCATAGGTAATTGTAATACGGCTAACTGAAATATACTGCATAACACACCGACCTTAAGAGTGTCAGTTCACGCGCCGACAGTTGAACACACCGACGATAAGAGTGTCAGTTCACGCGCTACAGTTGAACACACTGACCACAAGAGTGCCACTTCAAGCGCTACAGTTGAACACACCGACATTAAGAGTGCCAGTTCACGCGCTACAGTTGAACACACCGACCACAAGAGTGCCAGTTCACGCGAATAAAACTGCAAGCGCGAGAAAAATCAGAAAAGTTAATTGCATATCTTTTACATCGCCATTCAGGTCTGACAGGCAGGCACAGAAAAAGGCACAGAGGAAACAAAGCAACTAAACAAAAAGATGAGTCCTAAGGAGTCCACTCAAAACAAGACGAACAACGAGCTTTTATTGACAGACGGAAACGCCAGAAGAGACAAACACAAAGGAAACAGCACCGGCCAAACCACCCGGCTGGCGACAGTCACAGGCATGAAATCTGCTGCACAGAAAAGTCTTGTATTTACACAGATGAATAAAACAAAATAGAAAAGAAGTTAAGGCCGTGCTTTGAACCACCACAATTAAAATTTAGGCTGAAGGCCGTTTTAACGAATTTGAAACTTCCCCCCCCCCCCCCCCCCCCCCAACATATAGGATGGAATCGGAACCTTTACATCACATCGCAATCAACCACAGCATGTACTGGCTGTATGTGATTATATAGGCAATTTTACGTTGTTTCTAAATGCATATATCACACATACACACACGCACGCACGCACACACACGCGCGCGCGCACGTGTTAAAAAACAAAAAGACTACCAAAAAATAAACACACTCTTAACGTGGTTAAAATAATGCCGGGCATCTACTAAAAAAAAATGCAGAAACTATTTAAACAAACGTTAACATCAATTATGAATTTTAAAGCGTAATTCAATTAGCGAGATCAAGCAAATCCGGCGTCGTTAAGCGGCCGGCCAGAGTATGTTCCATCGTCGCCAACATCTGTTTTCCCTTCGACACAACACGCGGTTCTTGGTAGGGAAAGCAAGTTAAAGTATCTGTGAAATTGCGTGCCACGTCAGGTGAACGACTTCCGGGTCAATGAGTTCATGATTTTTTGATG